>NJDD01007342.1:30950-41973 GCA_002245505.1 Calephelis nemesis
AACTTAAAATGTTGTTTGTCCTAGTTTCTTTGCGTTTTTCCTTTTTTCTTATCCTTATACCTTATTCGGACTTCCACAAATAAATCAAAACCAAAATTAGCCAAATTGGTCAGGCTGTTTTCGAGTATTAGCGAGAATAACGAACAGGAATTGCTTTTTATATCATACTAATATTATAAAGAGGAAAACTTTGTTTGTTTGTTTGGTTGTAATGAATATGCTCAAAAACTACTAGGCCGATTTCAAAAATTCTTTCACTATTCGAAAGCTACATTATCCTCGAGTGACATAGGCTTTGTTTCATCTAAATCGGTATAGTAGAAGCCAGGCAGGCGAAGCTGCGTGAAACTGTTAGTATAAAATATGCTGAAATCAACACAATAACCCTATTGACCAAGTAAATCAAAACCGAATGCCAAAGTTTCGAAGTATTATAATTCATTTTGACTTAATTAGTATTAATTAGAATTTGAATGTGAATAATAGCAATTATCAAATATTGAAAACCAGTTTCAATAAACATTAAATTAAAACAATTGTTCATTTCAATTTCTAGTACGAGTACATAATTGAAAATGGTATCGAATTTTGTTGTATATGTAATTTACTAAAATATAGTTTACTACGTTTTAAAATGTAATAAAATGTAAAAAAGCGACAGTTAAAATTCAAACGTAAAAGTATTTTCACGCCTATATTCCCGAAGCGGTAGGCAGAGGCATAACCAAGGACTCACGGGCCACTACTAGCCGAAGATACTAAGCAACACAATGTGATAGGTGGCAAGCCTATTGCTAACCGGGCACATATCCAACCTCGGGCAACGTTATTTTTGTTAGAAAATTGAAAACACCTATTTTCTGTTTTTTTAGTTGCCCGCACCTGGGACCTCAAGAAGTCAAGTCCGACGACGGACCGCTAGACCACAGAAGCGAAGTCAAAAATGTTTTAACATAATGACATAATTATCATTAAAATTAAAAAATCTATTATACCTGACTAAACCTACGTGTATGCACATGATAAACAACTTGAACCCGTCAGTTTACGAATAAAAAATCTGCTTCAAAATCGGGCCATCACACATGAGAAAGACCTGCCAACTAAAATACACTCTTTCAAAAAATAGCAAATTTTTTTAAAAAGCTTTTACATAATTTTTGATGCTTGTTGCGGTGGGCAACTAAATTTTCAAACAGCTATCCGCAACCAATCGAGCTCGTTTTTGACATACTCACTACTTATTTAAGGTTGTCTGGCAGAGATCGGTCTGAAGCGGTAAGGCCGCCTTTGTGCACCTAAGCTAAATATTATACGTGAACGAGTGTGTATTACTTTTAAATTTTGGTGCAAGAATAAGTGTATTAATTCATTTATTCATTAAACTTAAGGACCACAAACTGTTATGATAAAATGGATGATATAATGATATGATAAAATAGATTATATAATGACTAGCTGCGACCCGCGGTTTCACCCGCATAAGTCCCAATCCCGCGGGAACTCCGGGATAAAAAGTAGCCTATATGTTATTCTGGGTCTTCAGCTACCTACATACCAAATTTCATCGTAATCGGCTTTGTAGTTTTTGCGTGAAAGAGTAACAAACATCCATACATCCATACATACAAACTTTCGCATTTATAATATTAATAGGATGTATTAAAATGGATGATATAATGATGGAGGCGGAAAGTCATATTAACTCCTGAAATTCCCAACATTATCCTTTCTTATTTGGGATTATAGTCTTGAGTAGTACTCCTCAAATCTGACTTACGAAGAAAAGCTTGTCACATAATTATAGAGTTTATTTGAATACTTATTAGATAGACGAAATAAGACTGAAATCGTATTTTTTAGTTTAACTGTTAAAATTTTTGAAACGAAGTTGCAGGTTCAAGTGACGTCATAAGGAACTGCTAATTCACAAATTCTAATACCTCGGGAGTCCACTGATCTAATCGATTCAAGAATTAATTGTTGTAATTAGGTCAGCCTTTGGATTTGAACTATTCGAGCGTTATGAATTAATACTGAGACAATTGGCATTCAGGTTAATCTTCTGCCGTTTGAGTAACGACGCCGGGGAAAGGGAATTGTGCTTAGCATTTACATATACCGACTACTTGAACGTTGGGTAGAAAATAGAAATGTGTAAAAACATAATATACCGACTACTTGAACTTTAGGTAGATGAGATTGGGTAGAATGTCTAAAAATGAAGTTATTTTGAACGCCCGATGGAAAACGAGGGATATCATAAATTTGACGCGTGTGTGTCTGTCTGTGAAGTCACAATTTTTGGATGAATAGATCGATTACGATGCGGTTTTTTGTTTGAAAGCTTACATGATCAAGATGGTTTTGTCGAGGTTTATTGAACATTTTTGATTTTGGGATTATATAATAATTCATTCATTTCTGTTGGTTTAAGAAAAACGTTGAACCTTAGCACTTGCTCTGGTTACTGGGTGGAATGATTAGATAAGTTGATCGATGTCGGTGGTAGTGTACCCAACGGGTATGTGATCTTCGTCACCGACAGCGACGGCGACAGTATAGTGTTGTCATGTGAGTTTGTGTAGGCTTTCGTTCAGATCAGGATCAGATAGGACGCAACGCGAAAGTGACAAGTCCTACTTTTTTGTTTTTTTAATAACATTGGAAGGCAAGCAAGCAGACGGATTTCCTAGTGGTAAGAAATTCCCGCCGCCTAGAGACACCAAAGGTGGTAATGGTGCGTTGCCAACCAGAGGCCGGGATGTTAGGCCTCAAGCAAAAGTAAGTTAACCGGCTACCTTACCCTCCGAACCGGAACACGTCATGACGTTATGGCGGCAGGAATAGGTAAGGCGGTTTTACCAATCCGGGTGAGTCGCTGCGAAACTCTACCACCTAGTCAGATGTCACGGTGTTAGTGACGGCAAGCCTATGCTCACCTTTTACGAGCTGCCTGGCACAGGAAGGCAGATGGTCTATTCTACACGGGATTAACATGCGAACATGTCGAGGAAATAAAATTCTACCAATTGTGGAAGATACAATGTATAAATTCTACAAAGTTCTGTTATATTATTTGCGTAAATAAGAAAATAAACTGTCGCTAGTTATAAACTTTTGTTAGTTTTTTATAGAAAGTAAGACTTTTATTTTTGCATTTTGATAAGTTTAGAGTGGGTACAAACAGTTTTGAATAATAGCTCAAAATATATTTGTATGTATATGTTTTCTATCTTTGTATGTTCTAAGCTATTTTCACGTGATTAACATGTAGGCCCTTACCTATATATTAATCATGTGACTATAGTTTAGAACCGTCATCAATATGACGAGGGGTATGGCGGGAGTTTGGAACCCTTACGTAAATGGATGGTGACATATTTAGAATTATTCAATTAACCGATATGTAAGAAGCAAACGAGCTAGTGGGTCACCGCCGCCGCCCACGGACATGCGCAAAACCAGGAGTTTTTTTTTTGTTCTAACTCGTAAGTGTTATTTGTTGAAATAATTCTGTTAATAATTCTTAATTCATTTTACAAAATCCTATGCTATTAATATTATAAATGAGAAAGTTTGTCAGTTTGTGTGTTTTTTACTCCTTCACTTAAAAAGTGCTCAACCGATTTTCATGAAATTTGGTACATATACACATAGCGGGTACACATAGCGGGTAACTTGGATTAGTCCTTGAGGGACCACGCGGGCAATGCCACGGGCAACAGCTAGTAATTAATAAAAAATGGTACTTGGTCTAGTGACAAAGTAAGGATGAAATATTTTGACGTTTTTTTATTCCATATTTCCGAGAATATGATATTGTATTGAAAGAATGTTTTTTTATATGATAATAGAAAAAAATAATATAAATGGACACATAGAATATGTGTCCATTTGAAACCTGCTAAGATCTATAGCTATGCTGCCTCTACAATCAAAATATATATTTTATTTTTTCCAAATTTGATAAGTAACTAACTAAAATAAAAAAGGATTCTTCTGTTTATAATTTGTCATAAATATGTTTAACATCTTTTGTTGTTTTCTTTGTCTTAGGCCAGTTTTATTTCTAAAGACATTTTGTTTATTTCCTTGTTTCTCGTGTGATGAAAATAAAACTGAAAATACAAGCTGTATTTTTAGTCATAATTTTACACATGAAAGCCAATAACATTTATTGTAATAACAACTACCCGAAGTTATTTCAACAACGTCTCAAACATATATTTTGACATGTATTTTTCATAGCTTGTTTGCAATAAAGTCTCCTTAACCCAGTCATATGCCTCGTCTACTTTAGGTTGTTCCAATCATGTTCTTAATTTTTTAGACAAAAGTTTGTATTTTATAACCTACTAGCTCTCCGGCTTTGCACAGTTATGAAATATACAAATTAACCTTTCTCTATAATCACCTTATCTATTAAAGAAAACCGCATCAAAATCTGTTGCGTAGTTTTAAAGATTTAAGAATACAAAGGGAAATAGGGACAGAGGAAGCGACTTTATTAATACTATATAGTAATACCAAACTTGAAATTCTGAGCCTCTTATTTTTTTTCTGACCTATGACCCTAATTTAGTTTAACAGTTTATTATGGTTATTAATACATAATATATATTTGTCACTAAACTTTTAAAGTTGTTCAGCAGGGCTATTCTATATATTTTTGGTGATGATCACTGGGTAAAGCGTACATCATCAAAAACGGATTTAGGAAAGGTATGTCTTTAGCTACAGTTTATGCATGTTTTGACTTAGTTAAAAAAGTAACAGAATACCTTAATAGTAAAAAGTTTCCTCTTGCTGTATTTTTAGATATGAGTAAAGCGTTCGATTTTGTGTCACACAAAATTTTGTTAACGAAACTTGAGAGATTTGGTATTACAGGTAATTCATTAGAATGGTTAAAAAGTTCATGTTTTGACTACAGTTTATGCATGTTTTGACTTAGTTAAAAAAGTAACAGAATACCTTAATAGTAAAAAGTTTCCTCTTGCTGTATTTTTAGATATGAGTAAAGCGTTCGATTTTGTGTCACACAAAATTTTGTTAACGAAACTTGAGAGATTTGGTATTACAGGTAATTCATTAGAATGGTTAAAAAGCTATTTAGAGAATAGAAAGCAATTTATTGAGATGCCAAAAGTAAGTGCAAACTGTAAGAAAAGTTGATACTTCAAGTTATCTTTTTAAAGACTGTGGTGTACCACAAGATAGTGTTTTAGGGCCATTACTTTTTTTTAATTTACATAAACGATATGCCTGATGTTATCAATCGTGATTCGATTTTGTTTGCTGATGATACTACACTTCTCATCAAAAGCAAAAATAAAAACGATTTATTTGAAGAAACAAGTAAAACTTTGACTAAAGTGACAGAATGGTTAAATGAAAATAATCTAAAAAAGAAACTTACGAAGACAAAATTAGTTGAATTTCAAATACATTATAGAGATACTAAAAAAATAGATGTTATTTTAAATGATACTACTTTTGAGAATGTATATTGTACTAATTCTTAGGAATAAAAATTGATAAATTTTGTAACTGGAAATCGCATATTGATTCACTTTGTAATAAAATCGATAGGTTTGTATATTTGTTGAGAAGAATTAGAGAAGGGTCAGGATTAAAGGCATCTCTGTTAGCTTATCTTGGGTATGTTTCTTCCGTTTTGCAATATGGTATTCTTAATTGTTTATCATTTGTTTCATACAAATGCTGAAGTCCTAGGTTTGTCACATTTTAGAATTAGTGAGAAACTACATGTGCCTAACCAAAAACTCAAAATTTGCAAAAATAATGTGTATTGCATGTCCATTCCTTTATATACAAACAAATTCCTGATAATCTTAAATCACTTCCATTAAATAATTTTTAAAAAAATATATTCAACTTACTCTAAGAGAAAACATATTATAGTGTCAAAGACCTCTTGCAGATAAGAATAAAAAATAAGGTTTTTCGATATGACTGGTTGCCGGGGAGTTTGTGTTGCCGTTTTTTCTCTTGTTTAGCTAGGTTTGGATACGAAGGTAGTTTACGGTAGATAGGGATAAATTAATTTATAATCTAAAAATTGTTTTTTTGTTAATAAATAACCATGTAATCAATACAAAAAACAGTGTGTAAATAGTAAATAAATAACTAAAATGACTAATTTGATTAAAACCTATTAAATATTTACACACCACAAGTTGGTAGAATATGTTGGAACACTTAAATAATTTTGTAACATCTTTGTAATACTCATATTCCGCAAATAAATAGTTTCTTTCTTTTTTATCAAATAGCTCTCAAATGACGTAATTTATGTTTGCTATCTCCAATGACCAATGGAAATAAAATAAAGATAGCAAATACAAAACACGCCATTTGACACCTATTTGATGTACACTTGACCCAGTGATCATCACTAAAACATACTGAATAGCCTTGCAGGTTTTTTCCACTTTTGTTTGTAAGAATTTAGGGATTGTCAAAAAGCGCGCTAATTTTTAAAACGTTCCCGCCTAACGAGACGAAAATACATATTGTGTTGTACGTTAATCCCTCGTAAGGAAAGTGTTATTTTATGGTTACGCAACGTTTATTAGTTCTGTTTTCAATATGAAGTACTCAGTGAATAACGAATGCAGTTATAAGCTCGGATAATACTTAGAGTAAGCAAGTTTTAATAGTAAGACGGTAAAACTTGTATAATATACACATACACATACTACGTGTTTTATTATCATTAACTAACCTATACATGTGGCTAGTAGGTACTTACCCTGTGGGAGTTAGCATATTTTTAGTTACTAAATTCTTAATTTTACAAAAATAATAAAAAGTATCTTCACGCCCATATCCCGGAGAAGTAGGCAGAAGCACAACGAGGGCACCCACTACTAGCCGAAGACACTAAGTTCCACAATGTGTTAGGCGACAAGCCTATCGCCAACTGGGCATATATCCAACCCCTAGCAACATTTTTTAATAGGAAATTGGAAAACCCAAACTTTCTTACAAATAAAAATAATTAAACGCAAATATGTAAGATTATATAATAGGCGAGCTTATTACTTAAAAAAAACGATTTCTTCCAATTTTTTGTTGGTCTGGGTCAGCTGAGTAGAAAGACCATCTGACTCTCTTCATAAAAGGCGAAAACTGGTTAAAATATCAGTACCAACAAGACTACTGGTGGTACTGGTGGTGGTGGTGTTGGCAACTTGCCCGTGTAGGGATCCACTGCCTTATCCATTCCTGCCACGATTACGACTCGTTCATGTTCCGGGCCGCAGAGTAGAGTATTCAGTAGGCTTTGACAATAGCCCTAGCATCCCAGACTTAGAACAGCAACGCACATGTTACATCTATGGTGTATATAGTCCACGGTTGTATTTTAGCGTTAGGAAACCCATGTGCTTGTACGCTGACCGATAACTTAACATAGATAAAATAAAATAAATAAATAGCAAATCCAATACAGAGAGAATTCAAACCAATAAAGAGAGAAAAAAAACGTCTTATTGTATAGTTTATTTTGCGTAATAATTTGGTATCCTACTCCTCAAAAATAGTATACAATGCAAAAAAATACTGCACCAAAATGAAACTCAAACCTAATGTTTTTAAAGTAATTATTTACTTTGATTTATTTGCCATTGAACTAATTAATAACTTTCTTTCTTTTTTCTTTTCAACAAATCTTTCAAGATTATGTCACAAACAGCCGCATTTGAAATAAAACGTATGAACGGAATTATTGTCTAAATATAATTTTCGAAGTTGAAATTCGCTTCCGTCAGACGGTGTCGGATTTTACTTTGAGATCTCAAAGGAATGAACATTAATCTTCGAAAGCTTTCTTAGTCGTATATCCGTTGTATAACACCTACTGTGTAGTGGAACTAAAGCTTTATTAACTGATATTTGTTATGAACTTTAGCTGTAAATAATATGGTTCAGTCCCAGTTTATCTTTGAAAATTTAATATACTATAACAGGAATTAAGTTAATTTTTTGTGATATTGGAAGGCAAACAAGCAGATGGATTTTCTGGTAATTAATCTATAATATAAAAATGAATCGCTAAATGTGTTGTTAAGCGCATAACTTCCGAACGACTGGAACGATTTGTCTAATCCTTTTTATGTTGTGTTAGTTATTATCAGGAGAAGGTTCTTACGAAAAGAAAAACCGGGAAAGTTGCAGGGAAAAATAATACTTTATTATTTCTCGTACTGAACGGGTGAAACGAAGTTCGCCGGGACAGCTAGTGTAATATAAACACATCTCAATCCACTAGTCTGAACATAATAACATTTATCATTTACTAGCTGCCTGTCCGACTGCACTCGGATGGTAATTTTTTGATCATAAACGGAGATGTACCTAAGCTATCCTACCTTTCAAGTTGGATCACTTTTTTTTATAATAATGGAAGGCAAACAAGCAGACGGATTCCCTGATGCTAGAGACACCAAAGGTTGTAATGAAGCGTTGCCAACCTGAGACTGGGTGCTAGGCATTGTGAAAAAGTAAGTTTACCGGCCACCTTATCCTCCGAACCGGAACATGTCAAAGGCAAGCACTGACGTTACGGCGGCAGAACTAGATGAGGCGGTGGCACCAATCCGGATAATATGTTATCCTAGTATATTTATAGGAACTTTCATAATTGGTGTAAATCAAACCTTAGATGTAAAAAAAATACTTTACGATTCGGGAAATTTGGCACTGGCCTTGAATAGCTGTCAATTTGGCCGTTTTTGCTTTACATATAGAGCACTCTATACACCAGTGTCACTAGGGCTAATGTGATTTTAAATTCTGATTTTACCGCACCTATTCAAATCTGTTTCAATACCTGTATGTTATGCTAGAATAAAACACTCAAAGAAATACCATAAAGTACTGCCAATGAAAAGGGCCAAAACATCGTAATACTCGTAATAAACAAATACTTCTTTTGTGAAATTTGTACATTTTGCGGCGTTTAATTATTTCACAGTTCAGTTACGAAACAAGAAAAGCATGTTACAAAAATATTGCTGAAAGTTTGTTGCGGATGAAGGCGAATATTGTTAAAACATTAATAGAAATTCTGGCTATATACCCGTACAAAGTTGTATAAATTGTCATTTAAATTTCCATGCCTCTGTGTAATCTTTTGGGGGTTGATTTACAATTGGCCCAAGTTTGAGCGCTAGTCTAATTTTGTCAAAATCAGTCCAGCCTTAGTCATTAAAGCGCAATAAATAGACTTTCGCATTTGATAACATTGTATTTGAAATATACCCGCGACTACCTTAGCATAGAAAAGATTTTCACACAAACTTTCTTCTTCTATTGTAGTCGTTTGAGAGTTAATTTTTGGAAAATAAATCCAATGATTGAACTTGGATATATGCATATGAAATTTCATTAGAATCGGTCCAGTCGTTTAACCGAAAAACTCGAAAAAGCTTAACAGATAGACAGACTTTTGTATTTATAATATTTAGTATGGAAGTACAAATTTACAAAATAGATTTATGCTCTTATAGATACACAAGGAATATTACATTTGTAGCGTTTTACAAATATTTGGTAACAAATCAAAAAGGCGTTTCAGAATTCTGAGAGGAACTTTGCCAAAAGGTTGTAGAGGACGAAGTCATAGAATATTAAAGTTAATAACTGAAGCTGATTGCTTACTTTAACCCAAAAGAAAATCTCAAGAACTTGTTCCCCGATTTCAGGGAAATTATATTTACATTTCTCGTAAAATAACATTAAGTTTGCGACTACTTTGGATTGGTTTTTTATAAGTTTAAATGCGAATGTCTGCATGTCTGTCATGCTTTCATAGCTAAGCCGTTTTACGGATTTCGATGAAATTTATATCATTTCATAAATTCATAAAGATAAAGACGAGTTCAAACATAGGCTACTTTTTTTAAAACGTCAACATTTTGTATAAGATCCCATTTTACGTTTTTCACGATAAAATCACGGGTAAACATATAAAATCAACTAAGTATTTTTGATTTTGTAACTTAATAAAAAAATAGAATTACTTTTCAATCGGAAAACAAACAAATTGTTTATTGGTAGAATATAAATTTTATTAATTAACCGAAAAGCTAGGTAGAGGCACAACCAAGGCAACCACGATAGCCGAAGACACAAAGACCCATAATGTGATAGGTGGCAAGACTATCGTTAACCGGGCACGTATCCAATCCCGGGCAACGTTATTTTTGATTGAAAATACTCATTTTCAATTTTTTAGTTGCCCGACCCAGCGATCGAACCCGGGGCCTGAAGAACTCAACTCTGACGCTGGATCACTAGACCACAGACGCGATAATAAGGATACTATTTTTATGAAATAGGAGTATAAAAATACATTGTATGGTTCCTATAAAATCGTTTTGACAAATACAATAGTTATAAGCGAAATTCGTGAGCCAATAGAATCTTTTTAGAAAAGGTCTAATAGAAATCTAGTAATATAATCGAATAACGATTTTATTTGAGGTAAATAGACGATCTATAAAGGGTTCCTGCAAACGAGCGTTAAGAAAATATATTACGGGCCGGAAATACCTTACGGAAGCGGTCGAGGCTGCCCTTTGAGGACCTTCAGAAATGTGCCGTATATTATGTATGTTTAACGTTAGCTGAATATTTTAGAGGTAATATGAAGGTTAAATGAGTACCATATTGAAAAAAGGTATTCAGTATTTTATAAAGAATATATTTACCTGCGGTTTTGCCACTCATTCCTTAGCTTTCACAAGTAAACTGACTAATAAATTGTGAAATTGTCAATAATTGTCAAAATGTTTAGTAAGTCACAAAAAAAGACACTAAAGATGGTAATAGTGCATTACCTACTTTAGGCCGGGATCGTAGGCCTCGGGCAATAGTAAGTTTATCGGCTATGGTACCCGGTAAACTTACTTTTGATCCTCCTAACTAGAACAGGTCAACGGCAAGCGCTGACGATATGGCGGCAGGAATAGGTAAAGCGATGGTAGGTACC
>NJDD01007343.1:0-10676 GCA_002245505.1 Calephelis nemesis
ACTAAATTTGCTATAGAACATTGTTGCACTTCTTTATATATTCCTATTTCTATGGTGTAAATACAGGGACATCACTATCTATTCAATTTATTGCCGTCTTAGAGCTGTCAAATTAGACAGAAATTTTAGAAGTATGGTGACAACGGAATACCATTTCTCTAAAACTAATTTAATATTAGAAAATTTTAGGTTAGTTTAGAATTAGCGGTGACACAACAAAATCGGCACCATTATACTGTAGGAATTACAGTCTTTAATGTCAACCTTGGCATACTTTGGTCTATTTTTTATATGATATTAGAAGGCAAACAAGCAGATAGTTTTCCTGATAGTAAGAAATTCTCACCGCCCAGAGACACCAAAGGTGGTAATGGTGCGTTGCCAACCTGAGGTCGGGATGATAGGCCTCGAGCAGAAGTAAGTTTACCGGCTACCTTACCCTCCGAACCGACAAACGTCTAAAGTATTGCGGCAGGAATAGTTAATGTGGTGGTACCAATCCAGGTGAGTCGCTGAGGTAGGATATGCTCGCCTTTTACGAGCTGCCTGGTAGAAAGGCAGATGGTCCATTCTGCAAAGGAATCCGGACCAAGACAAGGAAAACGGGTTGTGTTTAATAAGACGGTAGAAGTTTGCGTTTTTCTAATGTAGCTTCTCAATTATTATTTTTCCTTTTTTTACAGTCCCACCAAACAAGATATCGATATCCGGCGTTGGAGAGCACGCCACCCAGGGTACGCTGCTGACGCTGATGTGCAGCGTCTCTGGAGCAAGACCGGCCGCGACCATTGAGTGGCTGAACGGAACAGAGAAGTTGAGTGCAGATGACCAGAATATACATGTAAGTTAATTTATCTAGTCATTCACAGTCATACTTTTGTGGTGATCGGCTAGCGGTACCTTGGACTATCGTTCTACCCAAGTGATCAAGATATTTTCATTTTAGCATTTTCTCGTGCTTGTTATTTTTAATTTTTTTTATGTAAGAAAAAAAGTCAGCACAGACTTTTGAGTTCTCAATAGTTTAATGGGTTGGAGGGTACTTTCATGAGAAGAAGGTTGAAGGCTACAGACGGAAGTGTACAGGTTCAAATCCTGTCTAGTAGATTTTCTGATTTGTTTTAACTGTTCAAGTAAAACTATCAGTAAGTAACTTTCCGCCCATATACTCGAAGAAGTAGGCAGAGGCACAAGCCGGAGATACTAAGTCCCACAATGTAATATGTGGCAAGCCTATCGCCAACCGGGTAAATATCCAACCCCGAGCAACGTTGTTTAAAATACACATTTTCTAATTTTTGTTGCCCGACCCGGGAATTGAACTCAGGACCACAAGAAGTCAAGTCCGACGCTGGAACGGTAGACCATAATTATGTAAACTACACTATACAGAAATAATTCTAACCTATTCTCAGTTTGATCGGACCTTAACACACAAGTGCTATATGCTTACTACTGTCGTAAACCAACTTTAGTACACATGCCCCCAGGGTATTCAACATAACACTCGCCTCACGATGCTGATAAAGTTTCTTAGGAACATGAGGTTTTATTACGGTCACCACATAACTTATTTAATCTTTAAGCACTTTGTTCACATCTAATCAACTTTATGTTATGAGGTTCCAAGTCGAGGTTTAATCATTTCTTTTTTGAAAGGTAGCTAATGACTTCGACATGGTTTCAGATAATTTTTGTCAACATCCTGCTTATAGTTATGAGTTAAACAAAAATGAATGCATTATTAAATATAACGCAAAAACCACTAACTAACTAACTAACTAAATTATGATGAAATTAAATTAGAATAACTACCTGTCTTTTTAAAAAAGAACTATTAAAATCGGTTTGCTGTTGGTATAAAAAACATGCAGTCGAATTTAAAACTTATGCCTGTTTTAAGTTATTAAAAAAGTCTATTTTATTATAACACTCATAACTCCAGCTGAACTGATGGGCCAATTTCAAAGATATTTGCTTCCTCAATTCATCAAACCAGCAGAATAAATACAAAGTTCTCCGGAACTGCTAGTTTTTTTATAAACTTACTTTTTTAATCTATTTAACCGACTTCCAAAATCTCTTCCAAAAAACTCTTATATGTATATATTTTTGAAGTATACACGATTTTTCCGTCATTCTACATGAAGCACTTATATTACTTAAAATATTATTTTACTTGGAAGAGCATACTTCCGAGTTGATCCCATTTGGCCCAAGTTTTGTCATTGGTCCCAAGGATTTTATAATGGGGTCTCAGTAAAATCTAGGTAAACACCAACTGAATTTTTATGTAGGTATTAAGACTATATATATGGTTTCGAAATTAATTATTGACTATTGAATATTGTTTTTTCTTTCGATATTATAATTAAAGCCGGTTTTAGTTAAAATTGCTTAATTAATGGCAAATTGGATAGAAAACTGATAACTTTGATATTAACTTTATGGCAGATATTTTGACAAAAGAATCGGTGGAGATTTTAATAACTATGGTCAAACCTTTTTTTAAATATTGGTGTTGTCATTATAATGAAAATCTATTGTTCTCGTTAAGAGCTTTACCTCTTTACTTTATTATTTTTTTGTAAAGTATCTTCACGCTTGATCTTCGGAGATATAATATCTATATAAATATGATAATAGAAATAAATATTGAACAAACAAAAAAAAATGTTGGTATTTCCAATTTTTTAATAACAAAAAAATATTGCTCGGGATCGGAGAACATGTGCCCGGTTGGCGATAGGCTTGCCACCTACCACCTTGTGGGCCTTATTGTTTTCGGCTAGTCGTGGGTGCCCTGATTTTGCCTCTGCCTTCACCTTCGAGGATAAGGACTTGAAGGTACTTTAGAAATAAATAAATAATTATTCTTACATGCTATACTTGAAACCTAGAAACATCGATAATAAAAATAAGATGATTTTGATTTATCTTCATGTCCACATCCCCGAAATGGTTAGCAGAGGCACAACCATATTATGTTATTACAAATGACAATATGCCGCTGTTTTTTTTTTTGTGAATATTACAAAATGAAAATTTAGATTCTAAAACAGTAATCAAACTCGATTGGTTTTTGCGTTACAGAACGAGTTTTTAATTTGTCAAATGTTTTGAATTAAATGAACCAACTATATGTTGTTACAAACGACAATATGCCGCTGTTTTTTTTTGTGAATATTATAAAATGAAAATTTAGTTTCTAAAACAGTAATCAAACTCGATTGGTTTTTGCGTTACAGAACGAGTTTTTAATTTGTCAAATGTTTTAAGCAAACAATAAAGATAATATGATTTGATTATCTTCCTAGCCACGTAATAGTTAAAGTGATCCATGCGCACTACTGTCGTAAACTGAATTTAATGCACACATATGGTCCCTGAGTACTCAACTTTACACTTACTCCCCAAGATGGCAATAAAGTTTCTTGGAAACTAGCGATGAGATTTTATATTTATTACCACAGAATAGAAATGACATAGAATGAATCTAGGTCATTTTAGTTTTAAAATATTGATAAGTTTTGTCCATTGGTTCGCCAGAGTTTTAAAGTTTTTTCAAGATAAGGTAAGGAAACTTTTAAACAAGCGGAATAAAAAGCAGTCTCTCTTTTCTATGTTTTCTAAGTCAAACATTTTCCAATTCCAGCGAAAAGTTAGACCCGTTGAAGATTTTTACCGGTATGGTTTTAAAGGCATGGCTTTCGGTTCTGTAGATATTTTAAAAATAAAACATTATTATCGTAACTTAAAAAATGGGAACAACAGGTACTCCTAAAGAGTGTAGAGGGTACATGATGTGTAGCAAACCTATCCTCACCAGTAGGGTTACTCTCGAAGCTCGATTCATGCAATATTGGAAATTGGAATCGAGTAGGTCATTTTAGGTACTCTTGGATACAATATTTTCGCTTTACAAACATTTAGTAAATATTAAATAATAAATTATTTTATAGGATTAATTGAATTTATTTGTAACTTAATGTTAATTAACTTTAGTACTGTATTTAAAAGTACCTAGAACTCGAGACCTCATGTAGTCATCGCCACTGAGGCGGTCAAAAATCCTATTAATATTGTAAATGCAAATGTTTGTCTGTTTTTTTGTTTGTTACTCCTTCGTGAAAAAACGCTCAACAGATTTTCATGAAATTTGGTACACACATAGATGGTTGGACATAGGATAGTTTTTATACCGAAACTATGTTCCTGTGGGACCACGCAGGCAAATCCGCGGGCGTAAGCAAGTTTTAAATTTTGTGAAACAAGTCGAAGTTATCTAGGTAACCCAAAGCTTAGAACATGTTCTAACTTATTCCCCAGATCATAGAATACTCCGGTGACATATTACGACAATTTTTTTTTTACTTTGGTACGTGAAAAATCTTTAGTTAATAAGTAATTTAAATACCTATCTGCGTTTCTTTTTCTAACAAAGTAAGTATCTTCACGCCCATATCCCCGAACAGATAGGCAGAGGCGCAACCAGGGCACCCACGACTAGCCAGACACTAAGTCCCACAATGTGATAGGTGGCAAGCCAACCAAACACAACCGGCCACAATCAATCGCCAACCGGGCACACATAAATTCCAGAGCAACATTTTTTTTTAATTGGAAAAAACACATTTTCTTTTTGTTGCCCGACACGGGAGTCGAACCCGGGATCTCACAAAGTCAAGTCCATCACCTGGACCGCTAGAAACCACAGAGGCGACCAATTTTCCTAACAAAATATTACTAAAAGGTTTCTCAGAATTTTCTTTAATTCACTATCAAATAAAACGTACCGTATAAAATGTGTAGTGTGCAAGCGCCAGGAGTCCAAATTCAATCTCATAACATCTCACATATTGAGTTCAGCGTGTAATATATTTATTGCTGACTTCGAAAGTGTTCCGTTTCATACAAACTGAATGTTACATTGAAAATTGTAAGAATATGTTACAATGTTACTTTTTGGCTTTTATTTGTCTTATTTAAGGCAAAGGTTTGTTTTTTAAGTTTACATTTTATGTGTATAATTAGTCTATACTTATACTATATTTGACCGCCTCTTGGTCGAGTGTTTAGCGTACACACCTAACTACATCGACTGACTGCGAGGCTCGGGTTCAATTCCCGACGAGGGCAGGCATTTCTGTGATGAACATTTAGATGTCGCCATTTCCGGGTTCGGCTGTTTATTAAATTTATTCTGGGTACGTATTTAGGTATTTTTATGTATTAGGATCGTTGACTAACACCCATAACACAAGCATATAATTTGCTTACTTTGGGGTTAGATTCAATACGTAACTTGACTAGCTAACTTGTTTGTTGTGTGTAACTTTTCCAGGGATATTTAATATTTATTTATTTATATCTATTTATTATTATATCTATCATTAGTATTATTTACAAGTAATGAGTTGAGTAAGTCAAAAAAAGTATTTAAGATAAATGAGATCGAAATGAGATCACTTTAGAAAATTTTTGTGTTAAGTTCGCTGATTTGTCAACAGTAAGATCCGAAAAAAATTGGATTGAAAAAGTATTGTTAAAATAGGAAAGGGAATTCCCCGTTGTTTTGATCACGTGGAAAGAATGACAGGTAAAAAATTGACAAAACAGTGATATACGATGTGCATGTGGATGTATGTAAGTACTCACTACTCAGGAAGATCTAAGATGACTTTCCATTTTTTTTTATCTCAACATAGGACCTCTTACCCTCCAAACCGGAACACGTCATGACGTTATGGTGGTAGAAACAGGTAAGGCGGTGGTACCAATCAGGACGAGTCGCTGTGAAACTCTACCACCCAGTCAGATGTCACGGTGTTAGTAAAGGTAAGCCTATGCTCGCCTTTCACGAGCTGCCTGGCAGAAAGGCAGATGGTCTATTCTGCAAAGGAGCCCGGGCCAACACGGGAGGATAAGGTAAAAAAGTATATTATTTTGCCTTTTACAGGTAAATTTAGAGTTAGTTTCTGAAGCTTAGAAATATTTGTTAATTAATTTCGGAACCCCGTATTTAGTGATTCCGATACATATCCAATATAGCGCTAGGGTGTAACACCAAGTTTCTGAACTGTGAGAAACTCACGCGGTCTGAGATCGCCCACCTGCCGGCTTACTAAGCACAGGGAATCTATAGACTGGCATACGACTATATTTTTTTATAAATTTAGTGGGTAACCATACCGTCACAGGTTTGGTTACGTAACGTTAACATCTTTGGTAGGTATAAATGACGGTTATTTCTTGTCACTATCAGTTATATCGGCTTGTTTATTTATCTAATGATGTATAATGATAGACAATCATTAACAGATAAAACCCGTTAGATTCAAAAGAAAGAAGAATACTAGTTGTAGCAATGTTTGAGAAGAACTGATGTTCAATTGCAAAGACAACATAACTTAAAAGATAAAAATAAATATACAACAACAAGATGAAATGTGCCACCAAGTCACAATATCGTCCATCATCGACATCTACTTTCATTTTCCAACATTTATGTTTTAAGAAACTACTTTTGTAATTTCAGATGCAATCGTACTTTTGTACTGTAAAAATCCATTACCTATAAGTAAGAAAGCGTAGCCGTATAGCTAAGATTAAGAATTAGACACAGATATTAGACTCCTCGTTAGAGAGAAGTTTCTAAAATTTATCTGGATTTGCTTTACACACTACGTCACCCGTTTGTCTAGAGAAAAGAACAAGTAGTGACTTACATAGTTCAATTTAAGTGAAACTACTTAATTCTTAAAAAAATATTTACAAATAAAACCTCATCAAACATTGAATTATGTTAATTACAATTATAGTGTATCCGAACCTGTAAGGATCTCTATACTTTTTTCCTACTATGCAGGAGACTTGGCGTGAAGACATATTTATTTATTTATGTATATATAATAATTTTGATCATAAATCTCATACCCAAAAAACTATCAGATTTCTTGTAAAACATATTATAATATTTGGTACAAGGATTGTTAAAAACAGTTACTGTCTACATCCTTTACGTATTTGATAGTCAGATTTAATTCTAAACAAAGATTCGAAAAAGCTCCACATATTTATTGTTCCACTGGCTACCGTCTGACTCTCCAATAAGTCAAATTCAATAATGTCCACAAATGAAACGTCACACTTCGTTTCGTTCAGCGCCAAAAGGATTTTATATTTTTCGTTTCAAACTTTTACACTCTGGATTTCATCTACTCGATATTGTTTTACGTTTTCTGTTTACGAATTTGTAGTCCAGTTACGAATCAGGATTTATTTATACAAAACTTTATCCCATTGCCATAAATCTAACTTGTTCTGATAAAACATGTCGCTAAAGTTGTCTGGACTGTGTACGCTGCTGAGTCAGTTTCAAATACACTATATTCTTTTTAATCGACTTCAAAAGAAAGGTTCTATATTTGTCTGTGTGTACTGACTACGGTCATTGATATTTGTGTTAATTTTGAACTACCCAATTATACGATTTTATTCAACAACTGAAAGACTGAGATTTATTAAGTTCATACTTTTTTACTACAATAAATGAGGCCCCGGGTTTGAATCTCGGGACGAGCAAAAAAAGAAAATTGGGTTTTTCCAATTTCAAATCCGTTAAAAAAATGTTTTATAAAGGTAGCGAAAAAGTACATGGTTCTCCTTTTTTAAAAGACACCCTAAAATTAAGATACAAAAATAGGTACGTCGCTATCCTTGGGCCGGGGTGTTGAGTCTAGTGTGCATGTCTCAGGATGCCCTACCCTCTGGAACAGACCATGACACTTCCATTATAGAGGCAGGCTGTAGGCCTATCTAACTACAACCAAGCAGATCGGGGTAATCGGGTGCATGCCATTCTACCACCAATATCCTACCTTACCTAGATTTATTTAAAAAGTTAGATTTTCCACAGCAAATACAAATTAGTGGATGAGTATTAGTATTTTTATTTGTATTTATTACACTATAATATCAACTTAACTTTACTCTTTCCGTAGTATATGTTTTCTAATAAGATGGCTATTTATCTTACAACAAACAATCACTTAAGGCTTCTTAATTTTAAGTTGACAATATTGATTTCATTACAAATACAGATCACCTCTGTGGTCTAGCGGTCCGTGTGTTGGACTTGACAGCATGAGGTCTCGGGTTCGAATCCCGGGTCGGCAAACAAAAAGAATCTTTCTAATAAAGAAAAAATGTTGGTCGGGATTGGAAATGTGCCCGGTTGGCGATAGGCTTGCCATCTATCACATTGTGGGACTTAGTGTATTCGGCTAATCTTGGGTACCCTGGTTGTGCCTCTGCCTACCTCTTCGGGGATATGGGCGTGAAGATACTCTATAGAATGTACTGTCAAATTAAACCTGGTATATGTTAGTCTGTTTTATTAATAAAGCAGTTAAGAAATAATCTGATTTAGGCTAGAATATTAACCCTTTCTCCTCATGCAATGAATTATAATACTAAAAGCGTTATAAGACGGAATATAAATATCAAAAAACGTGTGCAAGTATACTTAGTACTAGTAATGACGTAGAGTAATCTTCCGAGCCTCCAAACCTTTATAAGCTCGGATAATAGGGTATGTAGGATAAACTTTTCTGCAATTATTTTAATAGGTGGCATTTCAGAAATTGAGAACCATTTTTCATTCTTTCATTTACTTCCAACCATTTTATTTAAAGGCTTGGTTTAGTGTACAAGAAAAAGCGATTTCGGTATTGCATTTCTAATACGTTTCACTAAATAATACCTTTTCGTTGTTTTGGTGGGTACCTACAAAGTTGTGTACTTCCCTGTTTATTTGTAACCCTTTAATTTCCTATATTTGCTGGTTGTCAGGCAGAGATCGCTTCGAGCGATAAAACCACCAGTTTTACATATCTTTTTGTAATATTTATATAAGTATTGTATGTTTGTATTCATATTGTACAAAAAATATAAATAAATTATTCAACTTAAGAACTATTTGGAGTTTAAAGTAATAAGAAAAGTGAGAATATTTGGTGCAGACTTGGAAATAGATCCTTAAAGTACTCTACATAAAAACTACTCTAGAAGTAAGTAATTAAATAAATTTAAATATTTTTGAAGTGATTCTGTAGCGGCGATGCGCACTTTTTTTGGAATGGGTAAAAACTTCTAAACTCGCGTCAGATCGTCAGAACATAAGACGGTGCACTGCGCATTAGCGAATAAGACGACGCGAGATCTAAGATAAAACGTAGATTATTTGCTGTTTTTGTATTGCTTAGATATTTCCGAGCAGTATAGGATGTGCAATGGATAGTACACCGCAATATACCTACCATTACCTTCTCACACAGAGCAGATACGTATAATATCAACAGACATTGCTCTATTTGTTCCATCTTGGAAATAAGCTTTATGTGTACCTACATACACGAGCAGTGTTCGATGTACAGATAATGACGACGCTCCTAGCCGTCACGTGGTCTTACTTTAGCGAGTTTTGTCAAAATCCAAACGCAGATTCTTGATATAAAAATAAATTATAGTACTTTCATACTGATAATTAAAGCAATTCGTACCAAATTATTCCCTAAATATTCTAAAATATCAAAAATGCACAACGTTAATATTCAAGTTTTCACTTCTGCCGGCACTGCCGGAGTACAACCCGTCTTTTTTTATAATTACGTGTCGTTGTAGAATAAATTTAGCCTTACGACATTATACTATGACTAACATTATTAAACAAATTGACTTTTAATTTTTTTTAAATTTAATTTTGCTATTTTATTAAAAAAATATACTCTTACGGTAAAAAAAACGACCTCTTTTATGTGTCCCAGAGTCAGACAAATATTAAAATGCAAATCGCTGCATCTGTCTTTTTGTACTAGACGCAAACAATGTTTTTGTGTTAGATTCGGCCATTTCCACTTTTTGTCGGCGAAGGTTGCGTGAGCTTGCAATTTATTATCTTTTCTTTACTAAAGGTCAGCAGGTATTAACTAAATCGATTGCTTTTAAAAATGATTCAGATATTGTTATTGATGGTCTTAGAGTTTTCTAAATATCTGTTTTGGTCCATTAATACTTAGTATATTGTTTATTGAGCATAATTTTATGCTCGTTTTTTACGAGCTGCCTGGCACAGGAAGGCAGATGGTCTATTCTACAAAGGAGTCCGGACCATCACAGGGGACCAGTTTTTAATATTAGCTATGACCAAAACAATGTTTTCTATTGTCACTTATTATAGGAAATCGGCTGTCCCAAATCAAAACCTAGCAAGGGACTCTGAACAAATTTTACAGGAGAGCCGAAAAACGACTTCTCCACTTTGAACGCATGCCAAACCTAAGTTATAAAAGATACGTGGATGGAAATTGGGTAAAAAGTTGCGGAATATCCTTGGGATTAATGTTTATATATTATAATTCATTTATTTATAATAGTGCACGTTAGAAAGTACTTACTAAGTAAAAACTTGTTTCAGGTGTTAAAATGATGACAGAAAAACTATTTTAAAATCTAGTAAAGACGTTTACTAGGTTTATATCAGGTTTTGATAAACTACATGTAAACATATTATAAAGTTAATAACCTAGTAAAGTAATCTAAGTTTTGATTTCTGGGTTTACTAGATAAGTACAACACGTGGTTTTGAGTTTCTGGATCTCATGGAATATTCAGTA
>NJDD01007348.1:0-17432 GCA_002245505.1 Calephelis nemesis
GGTCCGGGCTCCTTTGCAGAATAGACTATCTGCCTTTCTTGCCAGGCAGGTCGTAAAAGGCGAGCATAGGCTTATCATCACTAACACCGTGACATCTGACTAGGTGGTAGAGTTTCGCTGCGACTCACCCGTATTGGTACCACCGCCTTACCTATTCCTGCCGCCATAATGTCATGACGTGTTCCGGTCCGGAGGGTAAGGTAGCCGGTAAACTTCCTTTTGCTCGAGGCCTAACATCTTGACCTCAGGTTGGCAACGCACCATTAACACCGTTGGTGTCTCTAGGCGGTGTGAATTTCTTACCATCAGGAAATCCGCCTGCTTGTTTGTCTTCCTATAACATATAAAAAAAAGGGATCCACCACCTTGTCTATTCGACTCGTACTATAGGCCTTACATCTTGGCCACAGGAAAGCGACGCACCTATGACGTATATGGTGCCTTGGTTATTCTCTTACTTGTTCGTTGAACTCTCATATATACAAATAAATGATATTTATTTTCACTTTAACGTCTTTAACGGAGTGGCAATTCGATATATTTTTTGTGTGAGTTATCCCAATAACTAAACGGGAGAATAAAGTAAATAAATATATCATAAGTAACATCTAGCCTACTTAATCGTACCTATGTAGTTACTTATTCTCTTCCAAAATGATATCTTAATAATACATAAATACTTTTACACTGTCACTTCCTATATCTTGTTTACAATTAGAAAAAATACTTAACCGGTTTAGCTTCAGACCAACTTCCGGATCGTGTAATTATAATTTAAATATTAATCGGTTGTTAAATTGGTTAAAAATTAGAATAAGGTAGCCCCGATTAATTACTTACCTACTTGACTAGTTTTTTACAAATTCTTAAACTAAATTGGCGATAGGCTTGCCACCTATCACGTTGTGGGACTTAGTGTCTTCGGCTAGTCGTGGGTGCCCTAGTTGTGCCTCTGCCTAACTCTTCGAGGATATGGGCGTGAAGATACTTTTTTTTTCTTAAACTAAATATTGTATAAGTATGTGTAATCAAAATATTATATCTCTGACATACAGTACTAGTACTATTTAAATTATGCGCTTCGGCTTTACACTTTTTACTCTTTTTACACTTTATACTTTTATTTTTTAATTGGCTGACCTAATTTAAATTTAAGCGAAATGATTAATTATGATATAGATATTAAAAACTCTATATAGATGAATCTTTAAAATTCATTCGGATTTCCGAAGCTTGACGAATATAGCCGAAGCGCATAATTTAAATAAAACTACTGTACTAAATTCGTACATTAACAATGTAGTTGCATCAAGGGCCAAAGTGTACAATATTAATATGTATTGCCGAGAACAGATCCATCTTATTCTATAATAGCCAACACATGGAATATAGACAAGGAAAGTTACTGAAAAAAGTATCTTCACGCCCATATTTCTTAAGCAGTAAGCAGAGGCACAACCAGGCACCGACGAATAGCCGAAGATACTAAGTCCCACAATGTGATAGGTGGCAAGCCTACCGCCAACCGGGCACATATCCAATCCCAGGCAACGTCATTTGTATTAGAAAATTGAAAATACACATTTCATATTTTTCTTTGTTGTTTGACCCGAAAATGGAACCTGGACCTCAAGAAATAAAGTTCGAAAGTGGACATAATGGCGATGAAGAGAAATAGGTAGAAAGGATTTGAGCTTTAAGTTTTATAACATCGAAGAGCAGGGTTCAGTTGCCTATCCCGGGTAGGGACCGAACCCAAATTTTATCAATAATGAGACTGATAACGTCTATTCTAACTGCTCGACAAATAGCCTCGCTGAAATTGATAGTCAATATTGTCATGATTTTTACAGCATTTAAAATACAGTGAATTGATGCTTTCCTGGTAATAAGAGACAAACGTAGACTACAGACACCATAGGTGTTGTTGGTTCGTCGTTGTTCTATTGGCGGAATGTGGCTATAGTGCCAGTCTACCAGCTTTTTTTTATTATGATTATTATGATATTGGAAGGCAAACAAGCAGACGGACTTCCTGATAGTAAAAAATTAACGCCGCCTAGAGACACCAAAGGTAATGGTGCGTTGCCAACCGGAGGCCGGGATGTTAGGCCTCGAGCAAAAGTAAGTTTACCGGCTACCTTCCCCTCCGAACCGGAACACGTCATGACGTTATGGCGGCAGAAATAGGTAAGGCGGTGGTACCAATCCGGGCGAGTCGCTGCTAAACTCTACCACCCCCCAGGCATCAAATCCACTCCAGCCAATTTAAAAATCAAAATGTTGCAGGCACCCAAAGACAATAAAATCGACACACCTCATCTTATTTCGAAACAAAAAATAAATAAAACAATATATATGAAACAAAATAGAGTGATAGTAAATTGGGATCAGTTTCTTTTGAAACGGACCCAACTTATTAATGTAATAAATTTAAAAAGAGTAAAATGCAATAAAATCAATACCGTAAGAAACATAATTATTAAAGTAAAAGTAAAAATTAAAACAAGCATTAAAAATTTTAGGACAAACAAAACACACAAAAATAAGCTATCGTCATTGAGTACCTGCAAGATTAGGAAGTTACCATAGCTATTAATTAATTTATTAATTAATAAATAATTAAGCAATTAATTAAATAAGTGAGAAAAGAAAAAAAAAAGAAAAAGAAGAAAAAAAAATAAAAAAAAATAATAATAATAAAAGCAACATATAATATGCAATAAACATAAAAGAAATATAATTTATTTTTAAACAGTGTATCATCACATACACTGTTACAATATAAAGCTAATGAGATATAAATAGATATATAGTAATAAATATCAGCAATAAATACATAAACACATAAAATTTGCACACAAAAAAGAAAATCAAGTAGTAATATATAAATCCAAAACCTATCACAAAATGCAAAATCATAAACATCGCACACAGCACAGAGAAACAGATAAAACTAAATAAAAATAAGTATCACATAAAAACCCTTAACCCTTAAAAAAAAACACAAGCACCAAATATAAAATTAAGAAGACAAGGGCCTTGATCATGTCAGGGGAGCAAGAAGGCTGCCAAAAATGTTGGCAGCATGTTATAAAAAAAAAAAAAAAAACTCTACCACCTAGTCAGATGTCACGGTGTTAGTGACGGTAAGCCAATGCTCGCCTTTTACGAGCTGCCTGGCAAGGAAGGCAGATGGTCTATTCTACAAAGGAGCCCGGACCAATCCGGGGCGAAGCTACTCCATCCTTCGAACCGGAACAAGACATTTTAATTGTGGCGGCAAGAATGAGTACTAAGTAGTAAGCATTAAACCGCCGGTAAACTTGCTAATAATTATTATTTGTAAAATGTAATTAGATGAACAAACACCCTTTTGTTTTAACATTTTTTTTGTTTGGTATAAGGACCCATTATTTTATTTATTTATATTACAAATCGTTCCATTCGTAAGATCACGCTACAAGAGGAAAAACAAAAAGTGTAACATTTCATAAATACAATTTCTTTTCATATTATTTATTAAGTTATAAATAAAAAGAATGTACTTATGTTATTTAAATAAATACCTATAAACTATATTTTTATTGAAGTACCTGAAGTTACAAAATAAGACTAGGTTTTGACATTAGCGCCATCTGTTATAAATACTGCTGAATTGGTGAATAATCAATAGACGCGGCTTTGAATATGTTTCCGCTGTATACGTAAGATGGTGTTTTTCTATAATTGGCAACATCGCCGCTCACACTTCCATACGGAATTCCACCTGAAAATAAAAAAAGGTCGATTATATTACCTATAGTCCTAGACGTTTCAAGCCTTCAGTAACATGATACCAGAATAGCGAAATACTAGATTTGCAAAAAAATTAACTCTAAAAACACCAACCTATCAAAATAATGTAATTGTACAGAGATAACTACCTACCTACCTACTTACCTAGTTATACAAAACCGAATGATAATTTAGGCATTTCGTTTGTTTTACCGTCTAATTATCGTAATTATACGGAGACGATTAGTTAGGTATGAAAAACCGAATGAACATTTATTTCGTTTGTTTAAAGAGATCAAATTATCTTGGTAAGCTAATTCAGTACCCAACTTAGGGGATGTTATCATTATTTACATGTAATTTTTTTGGCGCATTAGTAAGAAACTTGATTTAGGTAATAATGGATATGGGCAATTTATAACCTATGCCCAAGAGTTTCCCTGAGAGAAAAATTCAAAGAAATCAAGATTCTAACTGTAGCATCCCAGTATATCTTTGAAAATTTAATGTATGTTCACAAAAAATCAAGTGCATTTAAAAGAAATTGTGATATACACTGTGTCAATACTAGGAATAAAAATAATCTTGCTGTGCATGTGTCTCGTCTCCACAGAGTAAGCCATTCTTTCATGGGCCTATGTATACAGTTCTACAATAAACTTCCCAATTATATGAAAGAACTTCCAATTAATAAATTTAAAAAATGTGTTAAATGTAAATTAAATCAAAAAGGTTATTATAACATTGCTGAATATTTAGGAGATAAGACTGCTTAGGATTAATTGCTCCTCATGGCAATCTCTTGTAATATATAATGTATCATTACATTAAGTATTGTAAATATATTTTAAAATAAGAAAAAAAGACAAGCCCGCTGAGTTTCTTGCTGGATCTTCTCAGTGTGTAGTTCTTTTGTAGGTTTATGTGAAATAAAGATGATTTATTATAGGTAAAACGACCAAAGAACAATGCACTGACAGACTGCAAAATTTTTTGCCTTTTTATCGCAACTATTTTTATTTAAATATTTTTAATTTTTAAAAATTACTGACACAGCTGTTTTATGACAAAAGCCAGCGAGTTATCTATCTGCCCTGCTTATAGTGAGAGACAACCGTGTCCTATTGACATGGGTAGGTTTTCTGCCAGGTAGCCCGTAAGAGCGAGCACAACTTCAAACATAAGTTACAACCTACTAACAATAAAGCTTTAAGCTTGGTAGGGTGCTGTTCAGCAACTTGCACCGGTAGCTATCCACCGCCTTGCCTATTCCTACCATCATACTAACACTCTCTTTTCTGGTTCGGAAGGTAGGTTAGCCGGTAGCGATACAGGACACAGGACACCGATGCACCTATCACATCTATAGTGTCTATACACCACTTTTGTTTGTTACTATCCACAGAGCTGTATGCTTGTTAGCTGAGTATAGACTAATAAGAAAATGCTACATCGCGGTCTAGCCTATCGACCGCATGCTACCGGCATATGCTACGGAATAGTTTCAAGTTAGTAATTATTCCTTCGGTTTTTAATAAATTTATGTCACATAAAAATATTGTAAATACTTGCCAGATGTAATTTATTGTATCTTTTTTAATCTATTTAGATTTAATAAACGAAAATAAGATTAGATACTCCGATCTAATGTCACAATAAATACATGTTTGGTAAAGTTCGTAGTTAAAGGTAAAACATCAGCAAAACATTTTGAAGTGAAACTTCTTTATCGGGGTTGGAAAAAAATTTAGTGTAACATTTTTTCGTTACGCGTCACATTTTTTCGTTACGCGCCATCTTTGTTCTTATCCTTATGAAGTATACTTTCTCCAGCGGAGTAGGGATTGGCAATAAACTTTATTTAACCAATTTCTGTAAAGTTGCATATAGTAAATTATTTTTTGAAAAATAACGTCATAAAGAAGTTTCACTTCTTCACTTCTTACGAGTGTACCTAGCGTACACTCGTACACGCACATTACTTTTTTATTTTCAGTTTGTAGAAAATTGTTACTTTTCTTTTTGTTTAGTTAATGTAGCTATAAAAGCGTGTTTTTCAGCTTCCATCGCTGATACTTCTTGCAATTTTCGAGTATGTATCTTTACACAACGTTTTCATCTAGGTATATATTTTTTTATAATCACACGTAATTTATTTTTAGTCATTTCGTACGTTTTAGTTCAACTGGCTACAAAAGCGTTTGTTTTAGTATTACCACAGTTTTAATTTTTCGCCAATATTGTATCTTTGACTCATCGTGGATACCCTGGTTGTACTCTGCCTACCACTTCCAAAATACAGGCGTTTAGATTTACTTGACTTAATAAAATTAATTCGTCCCCATTTCTGTTAATAACGAAAATAGTTTGCACTATTGCGATAAAAATGTATATTTTGTTCGTGTCTGGGTCATAACGTACCCACATTCCAAATTTATTATCTCATCTCATATGACCAGGTCATCTCTAACATTGATCTTAATCGGCCAATAAGTACCTATTATAAAACTTCGCTTTACACTCATAAGTCAAATATGAATTAAATACACAGAGATAAAGATCGTCCGAAAATTGCAATTTATTATGTAGGTTGCAACACAAAGTCCTACAACAAAAAAGTTGGCTATGTTTACGCGCAATAAGCTACTATTTTAATGATGCAACAATAACATAGTCTAAGATCTCATTCCTTAAGGCCCCATACTCAGTCAGCCAGAAGAGCCAATCACAACGCTCCCCCGTTCTATGATTACTATGAACAATGGCGCTCTAAAGTAAACGTATTAAGCGACAAATCAATTTTTGACACTATAAAAGTAATTTGAAAAAAAGTATAAAAACTGAAACACTTATCTTTTATGTATAGTACTTATCTATGTTTATGTTAAATCTGGTGTCGATATTTTCATATTTAAAGTAGATATTTGGGTTTTGCTTTCAAAAAAGGGTTACCTTTTAATTTTTTTCTATCGAGCAAAGTGAGATGAATCGTGTTTTGGAAACACTAGTCTAGTAAAGCATATTTATGTTAATTTTGTGTATTTTTGTCAGCAAGATCCATGATTGCTTTGTATGAAAAAAACATTAAACTGCTGACGTATTTTGGCGTATATGGCCCCTTAAACGTCGGCAAGCATTTGTGATACTCCTGACGTTGCGGATATCCGTGGGTGGATATGATCACTTTCCATCAGGTGGTGGTGGTGGAAGATTTATGCAGCTCAGAGAACCAAAATGTTAATGTACTTATTTATCCGCTCTACCTTTATTTTAAGGATAACCGAAGAATTCGCGAATACCGAAGAAATGTCGGTATATGTCCCATATTTGTTGAAAATGGATGCAGACGGTAAATTATTACCTTTTCAGCTTTTAACTAAGTAATACGATTACTCTCGCCTCTGTGGTCTAGCGCCCAGGTGTTTGACTTGACTTTATGAGGTCCCAGGTTCGATTCCCGGGTCGGACAACAAAAACAAAATGTGGGTTTGGCTGGTGTGCCCGGTTTGGCCATAAGCTTGCCACCTTTCACAATGTGAGACTTAGTGTCTTCGGCTAGTCGTGGGTGCCTTGGTTGTAACTCTGCCTAACTCTTCGGGGATATGGACGTGAAGATACTCTAATACAGTTAATTTAATTAATACACAAAATTACTTATGTTCCAGATTCTTCAGTTACAGTCGTCCTCGTTCAAAATCCGCTCCTTACTTACCGAACAATCTTTCCTCTCTGTCACATTTTAACATACATTTAATCTCTTTCATTCAATAAAACGTTCCCTATCCCACATGTATGTGTGTGTTTATCCACCTTTTACCAATAATTAATGTAATAACAAGTATAACTTACCATAAGATAAACCCGGTCCCGGTAGAGGGACATAGTCACCGCCGTCTGGTTTAGGGCGGGATTCCGCTGGAATTATGACTAGGATTCCACATAGCAGAAAGGCTATCTGAAAACATATAATTTTTACTTTAGTATAACAAAGATAGTAGTAGGATAGTGAAATTTTCCCCAGGTTTTTTCCGTTTTTCCAGGATAGAAGAGACCAGAAGAAAGACAGTATATAAGTGGAATGCGTTTGCAGGCTTAAAGACTAAATTACCTTCCATCATGGAAAACGATAGTGAAAAGCAAGGAATAGGTAGACCCGTGGTACTAATCTGGGGAGCTGTTGAGATTACTATATAGAAAACTGTACTACGTCTTTGTTAATTATCCTATTTATTCAATTAATCCAATTCAACTGTGTAGAATAGGCTATCTGGTTTCCCGCCAGATAAGTAATTACAGGTAATTACAGATTGAAGAGGTATAGTACTACCAAGAATTCCACTTGTCTTGTTTTTAGTCCTTTCTTTTTCCGGTTGGCGACAGGCTTGCCACCTATCACATTTTTTTTTATGATATTGGAAGGCAAACAAGCAGACGGATTTCCTGATGGTAAGTGAGTTCCGCCACCTAGAGACACCAAAGGTGGTAATGGTGCGTTGCCAGCCTGAGGCCGGGATGTTAGGCCTTGAGCAAAAGTAAGTTTACCGGCTACATTACCCTCCGAACCGGAACACGTCATGACGTTATAGCGGCAGGAATAGGTAAGACGGTGATGCCAATCCAGGTAAGTCGCTGCGAAACTCTACCACCTGGTCAGATGTCACGGTGTTAGTGACAGTAAGCCTTTGCTCGCCTTTTACGAGCTGCCTGGCAGGAAGGCAGATGGTCTATTCTTCAAAGGAGCCTGGACCACCACGGGGGACACATTGTGGTACTTAGTGACTTTCGTTAGTCGTGGGTGCCCTGGTTGTGCCTCTGCATACCCCTTAGGGGATATGGGCGTGAAGATACTTTAAAATTTATCCAAGAATCACTTAATGCTAAAAATATTTTTCATCAACATCATCGGAAATGTTTTGGATTGAGGAAGACCAGTAAAGTTTTATCGCCGTTCGACTTCTTCCGCACTTTTAATTTACATCTTAATCTATACTAATTTTATATATGCGAAAGTCTGTCTGTTACGCTTCCATGGCTTAACCGCTAGACCGATTTTGATGATAAATTACATATAAATACTTAAGAACGCTACTTAAAACAAAGGTTATATTTTAAAAATTAACCTTTAAATTACTGAAATTAATTTAAAGTAATTTAAAATGAAGCATGAAAGTTTGTATGAATATTGAATCCTGACGAAACATCTAATTTTCCCCGTGTTGGTCCGGGTTTCCCCGTTTTGGTCTGGGCTCCTTTAAAGAATAGACCATCTGCCTTCCTGCCAGGCAGCTCGTAAAAGGCGAGCATAGGCTCACCGTCACTAACACCGTGATATCTGACTAGGTGGTAGAGTTTCGCAGCGACTCGCTCGGATTGGTACCACCGCCTTGACTATAGCTGCCGCCTGTAACGTCAGTGCTTGCTGTTGACGTGTTCCGATTGGAGGGTAAGGTAGCCGGTAAACTGACTTTTGCTTGAGGCCTTACATCCTGGCCTCTGGTTGGCAACGCATCATTACCACCTATGGTGTTTCTTACCATCAGGAAATCCGTCTGCTTGTTTGCCTTCCAATATTATATTGTCTGTGTGCCAGTTTGATCATCATCTGTTCCACTGGCCTAATTCAATTAATTAATTTCTTGTTAAAATTTAAGCCACCTTAAATCGGAAGCAAAGTCGCGGGGTATTAGATAATATATAAATTTACAAACAAATAAACATACAACAAGTTAAGCTGGTTATCTTAACATATGTATTGGTATCGCGGAAATGTTTAGCCTCGTGGGTAAAGCTGTTGGCCTTCTCCCACCCGCCAGCCTTAAGGTGTGCGGAATACCATACGTAACTATGATCAGAGTTTTCTATGTTGTGTTTCTTATGTTGTAAAATTACTAATAATAGTCTCACTGAAATTCAATTATGGTAGAGTATCCTGCCTTTTTTATTGTTATATTGGAAGGCAAACAAGCAGACGGATTTCCTGATGGTAAGAAATTCACGCCGCCTAGACACCAAAGGTAGTAAAGATGCGTTACCAACCTGAAGCTGGGATGTTAAGCCTCGAGCAAAAGTAAGTTAACCGGATACCTTACATTCTAAACTGGAATACGTCAACGTCAAGCATTGATGTTATGGCGGCAAAAAAGGCGGTGGTACCAATCCAACAAGTTGCTGCAAAACTATAACTCCAAGTAAGGTGTCACGGTGCTAGTGACAGTACGCCTATGCTCGCCTTTTACGAGCTGAGTCACAGGAAGGCAGATGGTCTATTCTGCAAAGGACCCCGGACCAACACTGCCTTAACTCCTCCGGGTAGACATCCAGTGCCTTACCATTTATGTCACTATTACAGTGTCATATTCTGATCCGGGAGATAGCATAGCCGGTAGACTTGGACAATTGGCCTAACACCTTTTTTTATGATATTGGAAGGCAACAAGCAGACGGATTTCCTGATGGTAAGAAATTTTCGCCGCCTAGAGACACCAAAGGTGGTAACGGTGCGCTGCCAACCTGAGGCCGGGATGTTAGGCCTTAAGCAAAAGTAAGTTTACCGGCTACCTTACCCTCCGACCCCTATCTCGTCATTACGTTATTGCAGCAGGAATAGGTAAGGCGGTGGTACCAATCCGGGTGAGTCGCTGCGAAACTCTACCACCTAGTCAGGTTTCGCGGTATTAGTGGTAGTAAGCCTTCGCTCGCCTTTTACGAGCTGCCTGACAGGAAGGCAGATGGTCTATTCTTCAAAGGAGCCCGGACCAAAACGGGGACTTCAAAGGAGCGAGGACCAACACGGGGACTTCAAAGGAGCCCGGACCAACACGGGGACTTCAAAGGAGCGAGGACCAACACGGGGACTTCAAAGGAGCCCGGACCAACACGGGGAAAAACACCTCACTCACTAAACCTATGTTTGCACCTATGTTTATTATAGGCCACGGATATCTGTGAGAGATATCTCACCATCAGGAGATCCGTGTGCTTGATCGCTGTCTTAACACATAAGAAAACAATCAAACGTCTAATGGTAAGAGACAACAGAGGACTCTAGACACCACAGAGGCCATAGATGTTGTCCTGTGGATATTACATCTAAAGTGTAAGTCAACCATTTAAAAGCCTTCAGAATAATAATAATAATAATAAATATCTCTGGACAAGTTACACAAATTGAATCTAACCCCAAAGTAAGCAAATTATATGCTTGTGTTGTGGGTGTTAGTCAACGATACTAATACCAGAGATTAGTAAATATAAAACATAGAGATACTTAAATAGATACCAGAATAAATTTAATAAATACCCAGACCCACAAATGTAGACATCTAAATGTTATCACACAAATGCCTGCCCCCGCCGGGAATCGAACCCGAGCCTCACTGTCGGTCGGTGTAGTTAGGCGTGTACGCTAGCCACTCGACCAACGAGGCGGTCATTTCACCTAAAGTGTAAATCAAAAACTTAAAAGCCTTTAGATTGGAGCACGATAAGTACCAAATACTGTTATTGTAGCGGCAATAATAAAATGCGGATCGCAACCCTTGTAAAATACTGCAATGCACTCTGCCGTCAGTGGTCTTGTTACTGACCCATTCAAGGTATGCTCGTATCTCACAATCTTTCTTACGATCTCGCAGATTTAGAGCACTCTAAACAAGACTAAGTCTAATCTTTAACTGAGTTAATCAAACGCTTCGTATGAATCCATTTGGATAATTGACCAAAACTCTAACAAAGGACTTCGCCTTAACTCAAATGCATGAAAAAGATCTCTCGATCTACATCTGAGGAACAGATAGAGCAAACATTTAAATAAAATGATCTAGCGGAGACCTAGATTCGAGGCACAAGATACAACAGGCCGTGTTCTTTAAGATTTCCCTTAGCTTAATCAAGAGAAAACCTGTATTTCTAGGGCACTTCACAATTAAAAAGTACTTGATTTCACTTGTTTTATCAGACACATGTGGGTTATAAACACCATAGATGTAATAGGTGTGTCGCTGTCTTATGCTCGGAGTGTAATGCCTAATGTAAAATTTTATCTTCCATTAAGTCTACAGAAGTCAGTTTAATGATGGATTATCAGCACTTTACTACCAGTTTCATTGGTAGTAACATATTTAACCTATATAAAGAGGTAGATGATCTATTTAACACAGTAAACCCGCATTAAAATGGAGCCAGGAATTTGAACTTGGAAGCAATATCTTGTACTGCATTGTATTAAAATCTAAGTAATGAGAATCAGACATTCGTAGTTACTTTCACATTCATAATTTAAGTCGGGATTAGAATGGACGAGTAATTAAAGGTCACAAACCGTTTAAAATGTAACAATAGTAACAACGAATGTTGTAAATCACATCCAGTACTCATATATCAAGATCTTAAAGGAAAGGTCAAAACTTGACCTTCATTATGTGACATAATCGTAAGCTACATTGTTAAAGCTGGTTCACATTGCAAGTGTATGAATATAATATGTTCAATAGTCAGTTTTAATTTAATTAGTACATTTTATGATGAATAACCTTAATGCAATTAACCTATTTATTACGTTGTTTTACTTCACTACACAGTATAAAACAAACTCGCTTCCTGTGTCCCTATGTCCCTTTGTATGCTTATTGCTTAAATCTTTAAAAATACGCAACGGATTTCGATAAGGTTTTTTTCATAGGCAAGTGATTGAAGAGGAAGGTTTATGTGTTTATTTTATACCCGTACGAAGCCGGGGCGGGCCGTATACTATACACTGGTTACAATTTTAAAAGTTTATCTTATGTTAGCTATACTAGTTCATATCCACTAAAATGTTTTTTGATTGAAAGTTAGAAGTTTATGTCCGTTTGATTGAATCTCTTTTAATATATCAATGTTGCTATTGCAATCTAAATAGTTAAAAGGCTGGATAACGACTACTTCTAGTTATTCTGATATTTGAGTGTTCCCGTGGGAGAATCAAACTATTGATAAAATCTAGTATTACTTATTAGTATAATTATATTTACTAATCATTGGTATAATACAAGCACTCTGGAAAAGGTAATTATGATAAAAATAGCTTCGTTAAAAAACCGGCTTCTATACTAAAAAGGAAAAAATAATAAAGATTTAATATTTATTATATACTACCTATTATTTACATGTCCCATTTACTAATACGTTTGAGGTCGGTGTCAAGCCCTAAACTGATAATTTTATAAGTAAGCATTAAATTGACTTAGCACCCACTTAACCCTATTAGTAAATAGCACATATAAATAATAGGTAGTACTAGTACATAATTCATATGAAATCTTTGTAATTTTTTTAGTTTTGAATTCGGTTTATTTTAACGTTGTTACTTTTATTTAATAATTATAAGTTTATTGCTGATATGATTTAAATTAATAAAAATCGACATCGGGATAGATGATAAAAAATGATCATAAAATAAAAAATAATGGGCCTAGCTGTATCTAACTTTTACGGGACCAATTCCAAACTATTCCATCTCAAACAAAAAAAATTGTGTGTGTACTTATGTACACGCGTTAGAAGTTATACTTCTTCGGCGTAATAAGATAAAATCTTTTTAAAAATTTTATCTTTTGCCTTATTTTACATTTGTAGACAAAATGGCACTAACCATAGAAAAAAGGTATTTAATACATTATAAGTTTTATTATAATGCATTATTTAGTTAAATAAAGTTTATTTATATTTAATAAAAACTAAAATGTTATCTATAGCTAACTTCATCATGTCGGTTTTTCGTGACGGAGTGCGCGTGCATCGTAAAAATTTACCCTCATCATTTTTTCCTAACGCGCGAAAAAAGAAGTATAACTTCAAAAAAAAACGGACGTAAATCGGTACGGCGAAATCGGTGTACATACATAAAAAAACACACCGGCCGAATTGAGAACCTCCTCATGTTTTAAACTCTGTTAATAACAATTAATAGTTACAGTACACATTGGGTTGAAGATGCTAGGCCAAGAAGTGTATACAAGTTAGGCCATCACCTTGGCCTTGTCTTTGACTTCTACTTTCGCAGCACTGACACATAATTCCACATTATGTTAGCACACACATGCCTTTTCAGTTTTAACTTCAAAATTGATGAATACCTATTTGAATTATTATTATTAACACTTAAACATTTGTTTTTTAATATTTGACGACCCCATAAAATAAGCTTTTTCCTATAAACATGAAATGAAATTAATAAATTGTTTCTAGATTGCAATTCTTTCAAGCGCCAACAATGAGTAAAGCTTCTTTTCTATCCTTAAGCTTTAAGCTTCTCTTTCATGTTTAAAATTGTCTGATTTTATACCTTTAAGCTTCTTTTCCATTTCCAAATTTTAAAATTCAAATTGTCTAATTTTATTTTCGAATTGGTCACACTTGTTATGTTAAAAATGTAAAAAAAAAACAACTAACCTGTCGTGGTGTTAGCATGATGAACAAGGTGAACACTAAAGTGCGCGCGCGCAACTTGCTTTTGTATATATAGTGATCCATTTGACCCTCAAATTATATTAACAATAACTTATTCCAATTATAAATATAACATTGAGATTTTAATTGTAGTATAGGTATATTATTGCATATGTTGTAATATATATTTCCTCAGTGTCGGTCTGTGTTCTTTTACAGAATAGACTATATGCCTTCCTGCCAGACGGCTCGTAAAAGGAGAGCATAGCATAATGGTATCTGAATAGGTGGTAGACTTTCGCAACGGCTCGCTCGGATTGGTACCACCGTCTTATCTTTTCCTGCCGCCATAACGTCACCTTGACCGTGACGTTAAGCCTACTGTGCGAGTCTACCGGCTCCACGGCGATAAGAATAAGTAGGTTTACCACCAGTATAATTAATTATTTCTGATATTTTTTTAATCCCCAACGGAAAAAGCTATATGTGTATCGTGTCTGTGTCTGTGTGCGCGTGCATGTGTGTAGTAGGTAGTAAGCCTGTCAATCCCTCGTCATTTCACTCTCTCTCTCGATCGTTTTGTAACACAAACGCGAGCGTGGTAATTATTTTAATGCAGAGTTCTCTTAAAACCATGACAGTTCCTATTATATTAATCGCCTCTGTGGCTAGCGGTCCAGTGTGGACTTGGCTTCTTATGGTACCGGGTTAGATCTTCGGGTCGGGTAGCAAAAAAATTTGTTTTTTCAATTTTCTGCGCTTGGTAGATACTAACCAAGCTAAAACCACCTTGTTTAAATATTACCTCTATTTGATTATTACTTCTATTTGATTAACTTACGAAATCATTAGCGGCTAAGCTAAATTGATCTTTGAAAATTGATCTTCAGGGTCAGTGACCCAGGTCTAGGTCAAACCTGTGGATAATTTTTAAACGAGTTGACCCTAAGGCCAATGTCATGTTGCATTCTAAGTTTCTGTCTAGATTTGCCAAAATAGCGACAGAAGTGTATCAAAACACTTGGAGAAGGTGGTTTAGCCTCTTATCAACAACTTGCTTGGTACCGAATCCACTTCGACTTTTCGATATCGATGCAGTTTTTTTTGTTTGAAAGCTGACGTGATTGAGATGGTTCGTAATTTCAATACTTATAGGTTATGTTGCCCCGACATAACCTCTATCTAAATGTAATAAAATATATTAATTTATTTAATGAAGACCGTCTAAATGGCTTTAAAAAGTTGTTACGCTTTTCAACAAAGGTAACCGTGGAGGCAATTTGTTTACATCGTTTGATTATTATTATTATAATTATACTAGCTGCGCCCCGCGGTTTCACACGCGTAAGTCCCAATCCCGCGGGAACTCCGGGATGAAAAGTAGCCTTTATGTTATTCTGGGTCTTCAGCTACCTACATACCAAATATCATCGTAATCGGCTTTGTAGTTTTTGCGTGAAAGAGTAACAAACATCCATACATCCATACATACAAACTTTCGCATTTATAATATTAATAGGATGACAAGTGTAACAATGTCTAATACTATAATATTTGGTGCATAATTATTGTTTTTTATAATCAAGACTTTAAAATGCAACAGTTTTTTATCATTTAATTGTTGGTGCATATTTTTTGATTCATTCATGAAATTCTGACCTTAAATGGAATACTATCCGATTCTGTATTTTTTTGGTGAATTATTATTAATTGGTGTAATCAAAAAATTACATTTTAACCGTAACAGTGTTGAATACTGTGATTTTAGAGCATTTTTTTTGACTATTTCATAAAAAAAACCTTAAAATGTCACAATGTACAATAATGTAATTTTTGATACATAATTATTAATTCGTTTGTAAAATATAACCGTGTCTAGTACTGTAAGTTTTGGTGCATATTCATTATTGATTATATCATAAAACCAAGATCCTCAACAGTGTCTAATATTGTAATAATTGGTGCATAATGAGTGATATACCTATCCATAAAAGCACGATCTTAACAGTAACAGTGTTTAATATGATTACGATGTACAATACTTGTATATTTCATAAAGGGTGTTGCTAGTCGTCCGCTAAGCGGATGAATAAAAATTCTACGTATTCATATAATTAATTAGCATAACAATAAATTTATGTTATCGGACGACTAATTTATATTATTCATCCGAATTAGCGGACGACTAGACACTTCGTTTCATAAAATCAAAAACCTCAAAAGTATGTGACAGTGTCAATCGGGTACTGTGATTTTTACTGTATAATCATTGAAATATTTATAAAATCAAGACCTGAAGTATAAGTGTCTAATATTGTAATTTTTGGTACATAAATGATACATACATAAAATTAGGACGTTTCATATAACATTGCCTAATTCTGTAATTTATGATGCATAATTTTTGATTAATTCATGAAATTCAAACCTTAAGTGGAACAGTGTCTACCATTGTAATGTTTAGTTTTTGATCATTGATTTATAGAATCAAATATCAGTTTAGTCCACTTGCTCTGTCCACGTTGCGTAGTCGGATAAAAGTATCTTCACGCTCATATTCCCGAAGAGGTAGGCAGAGGCATAACCAGGGTACCCACAGTTAGTCGAAGATACTAAGTCTCACAATATGGCAAGCCTATCGCCAACCGGGCACATATCCTATCCCGAGCAACATTTTTTTATTATAAAATTGGAAAACCCAATTTTTATTGTTGCCCGACCCGGGATTCGAACCCGGGACCTCATGCAGTCAAGTCCAACAACTGAACCGTTAGACCACACAGTTTTTTATTGTTAACTAGCTGTCCCGGCGAACTTCGTTCCACCCTTTCAGTTTGTATGGGAAAAAGTAAAATGTTGTTTTTTTAGTTTTCTCGCTAGTTTTTTTTCCTTTTTCTTATCTTTTAAACCTTCCCTGGACTTGAACAAATAATTCAATACAAAAGTTAGCGAAATCGGTTAAGCGAGACTAACGAACAACAACAACAAAAAAAACCTTAAAATGTCACAATGTACAATAATGTAATTTTTGATACATAATTATTAATTCGTTTGTAAAATATAACCGTGTCTAGTACTGTAAGTTTTGGTGCATATTCATTATTGATTATATCATAAAACCAAGATCTTAACCTCAACAGTGTCTAATATTGTAATAATTGGTGCATAATGAGTGATATACCTATTCATAAAAGCAAGGTCTTAACCTCAACAGTGTCTAATATTGT
>NJDD01007352.1:13274-24558 GCA_002245505.1 Calephelis nemesis
ACTCCCGCGGGGGTGCACCCTTCAGTTACGGCTCGGAGATGCTACGCCAAACAGAGATAGATATATTTGGATTTAACCATGTAGTAATTTTCCACGGTAACACTTTATGCAAATTTAACACTTATACCACTAAACTTTAGAATTAAAATTATTTTGCAAATGTGACGAAAAATTAAGAGAACTTTTAGCACACGTCCACTTCCAATTGCTACGACGAGACGAATGAATTACATACATAAGAAGTAGAAGCCAAAAAGTGTCATACACAATTATGGTCAGTAGGCAAATGAACGAATGGCTAATTTCTCTAATGATGTCAATTATTTTTTTGTTACAGATAAAGAATGGGAAAAAGTTTTTATACAAGTTTATCATAACATAAAAACAATGAAAAAGAACGAATCTCTGCCTAAATTGCGAATGTGTGAAACGCAGATAGAAGTTTTGGACGTTATTGCAAACATTTATACCAATTTCAAGATGTGCAAAACATCAGAAATGCAGGACGCATTTACTAGCCATTTTTCGATTGTATGCAAATTTATTTTGGAAAACATCAGGAAATTTAGCGAACAACATCAGAGTGATGTCTCACGGGAGATTAAAAGACTAAATGCTATTGGAAATTTGTCGAAAATTCTAAGTCATCCAAGCTACAAATCCTCAAAAACCTCACCATCTGTAATGGACTATTTGACCCGCGCCAAAGCTGAAATTTTAAGCTTGAAAGTCTTTGATGGAGATAAATCTAAGAAACTGTTAGAAAAATTACAAGAAACTATTAAAGCGGGAATTATTTCGCAAGAAGAACGTGAATTGATAGTGAAGGCTGTAGGTTTGGCTCCAGGGCGATGGTTTAAATGTCCCAACGGTCATTTCTATTGTATAGGAGAATGTGGAGGAGCGATGGAAATAAGTGTATGTCCAGAATGTAAAGAGTCTATTGGTGGTAAAAATCATTCTTTATTAGAAAGTAATCAACACGCTCCGGAAATGGACGGATCTCGTTTCCCAGCTTGGTCCGAACAAGCTAACATGGCTAACTTTCGTTTTGACGACGTATTGTAGAAAAAGTAGATTCAGGACAGTTTTTGATTTGCAAGATAATTGTACTAGCGCTTGTGTTGAATCATAATAGAATAAAATAATATCAAAATCACTACAGTTTTATCTTTAAAAGTTAAAAAAGCGGATGTCTGTAAAGTCGGTTTACTGACGATAGTTGAACGTGACAACGTCATGAGAACGGGGGCCGATTGTGCCTCCTAATCGCTCGTTCCGCGCTCTCGCTTGCACTTCAAGCCTTAAATGGCACGCCTCAGAGCAGAGCGAGGTAACGCCGCATGAGTCATGGTTTTTGGTGCGTGCAGCCGGCTCCATCGAATTATAAGACGTTGTCACTAAAAACCGTTTTAATCTTTGCGTATCTAGTTTCGGAATTTCATTCTTTAGTGTGTCTTAATTGTGTTGTTGAATTATTTTATTTACTTTATTATTGGTTATTTTATTTTTGTCGTCTGTTTTCTTAGTTTTATAAACATTTGAGATATTATAAGGTACATATTATAATATGTTTGTACCAACTATGTGTCATATATTAATAAAGTGAATATCTTGCGCAGTCGAAACTCAATTAGGTACCTACTTAAACCTAATTATTGAGTTTATGATCCAAATAGTCAAGCACTGTTTCTCAAACCACAGACCTGGCAATGTTTTTTTATACCCAAACTGGTTACTTATGTTATAAAAATATGTTATTAGTAATGATGTTTTATAATCCAATAAATAAAATTCTCGTGTCACGGTGTGCGTGATTGAACAACTCCGAAACGGCTTGAACGATTCTCATGAAATTTTGTGAGCACGTTGAGTAGGTCTGAGAATCGGCCAACATCTTTTTTTCATACTCCTAAGTGATAAGGGTTACTCACCCTAATTTATTTACTTAGATTGTTTAATAAAATAAAATAACGTCTGCCGGGTCAACTAGTTATACATATAATTTCAGTATGGCTTATTTTGTGCGAATTATGGAGCTTCTTTATTTTTTTATTCAAGAATCCCGATTTGCATAAGATTTGTCCGGATGGTTGGGTCTACTTCAAGTCGGTTTATATATTAATTTTTAAAACAAGGCAAAAATATTGGGGCCGCTTTTATATAGACGACCAGGTCGCAACCTCCCAAATGGGAAATTCGGAAACGCTGATCTAGAAAAAATGCTAATTTTATTGTTGCTTTTTCATGATGTATACCTTCTTAAAAAAATGCGTATTGTTCCTCTTTTTGTGTATCAACGTGAAAGCAAAGAACCTTAAAACGTATAGTTTTAAACTTTTGCTGTCGAGAACCTTTTTCTTTAAATGGCTACAGTGTTGCTAGCCTCGCGGTTATTAAAATTTACAATTGTAGAAAACCAACAATGGGCGTTTCGACTAACGCAAGATGCTCTAGCAAGGGGTTCAAAATGTAAGTTGCTGTTTCAGGTTGAGTATGAATTAATATGGTTTTATATTTACAAAAAAAATCAAAAATATGTTAGTTTTTTAAGCCATAAGAATATTTTTTTAATTTATACAAAATGGTAAAAATTTAAAAACCAATTATTATTATTGTAAATGTTATAATTTGAAATGTTTAACGTCTATTTAAATCTTATTTTGTTTATTTTGATTTTGTGACGTAAAATATAATATTAAGTTGTAAAACTTTGTAACTTAGATTTAGATGTAGCCGCTGTGAGTTTATAAAAACTCAGTTTTTTGTAATTAATAACGAATTGGTCGCTAATTGTTTTAACCGATAATAATAATGAATACGAGTGAAATGCTATTTTTGTTTATTACGTTATTATTGTTATTAAATAACGATGTAATCAAAACGAAAAGAAATGTGAACGGCGGCGACGTTCGCATTTCGCAGGCTCGCTCTTTGTCGCACCTTGACAGCTTCCTCGTACCTCGAAACTAGTGTGCACCAAATAAAAGCGACCTCCTTCATACAGTTAAGCGATAATCGCTAATCCGATTCTATCATTGTTAATTAATTATAAACTCTCGGCAAACAGACAACACGTCTTTTACTCAATTTCTAAGACTTGTATAACTAATAAAATAAAATATTGTTTATACCTTCGTTTTTTATTTTGTGACCTGTTTTTATATCAGCACTGACCAGTTTAAAAAGTTGGTAGGATGAAAAAACTTGAGCCGGCGGAACATGGCAGTTTTATTAAAATCATAAAAAAACACCGGAGCGATTTGCAATGCAATGCAGTGTGCGTTACCCCAGCAAGAAAGTAGCACCTAGACTGATATGAGTGGGACAAATAATTAGTGCTCGATGTGCTGTAAATGTGCGTCAAATAAAAAATTTGTGCATGTTATCGTTTTGGAAATAATCGGAAAAAACACTTCCAGCTGGGGTAACGTTACCCCAGCAAGAAAAATCTAAACTACATATCGGAGAGTTAAAAAATGTATATGAGCAGAGAGCACATATTTGTGCGCTAGAAATAAAATTTGTGCGTCTTCAGGTTTTCGAGATATTGCGTTTCCTGCTGCGGTAACGTTTTGCAAAATCGTGTATCTCAAAGACTATTTATTATATGTGCGCATGTGGAATAAACACGCACAAATAGCTCTTAATTTGTACGTATTTGTGACAAAATTAGATTTTAAAAAATATTTATAGTTTTCAAGTAATCGCGGTTTTTCCAGAAATCAAAAAAAATCGTAGCGCCTAAATGAGAAAATATATTATAAGGTTACCGAAAACTGTATTCGGTTCTTCTTAACGTGTATATTTACCATAAACAAAATAAAAAGCATACATACATGCGTTTTTGAATAATATGAATTAAAGTCAAAAAATGATTGATTGCACAAATTACTGTCTCAACCTAAGATGTTAAGGTGTTAACAAAAAATTAGTGCGTTTAGTCAAATAATTTGTAAGATAAATATCTAGTCTGAAATATGTCTCATTATATAAATATAAACAAAAATCGAAAGAGCAACGTAAACACTGGTTATCCGACCAAAATCGAATGACTACAAAAAAGCGGCGTTTTCATACATACTGATGACCTTCTTAACTTAACTCATTAACCAATTGAAACTTAATACGCCCGAGTACACTGGAAGTCGAAAATTGTAATAAAAATAAATACTTTATTTATTTAAAAGAAGTTATTAGTAAAAAGTAATTAATATTTTCAATATTATTAGTTAGGTATCTTCATCCCAAGTTTGAATAAAATACATTCAGCATACTTATTCTGCGTACAGTGTGTGAACGAACATACAGCACATTAGTAACATTTGTACAAAAAGTACATATTTTGTAAACATAAACTAGATTGGTTAAATTACGAGTGAAAAAGCCAACAACAATAAAAATACATTTATAACAACAGTAAAAAATACATTAAGTGTGTAGAAATTGACTTAAGCCATAAATAAGACATATTAAAACTAAGTTTTTCATAATTAGTAGAAGATTCCATTAAATTATTTTCGTCTCGCTATCGCCGCGTATCTACATCGTGCCACCTAACCAACTGCATGTTGCACAATTTATATAGGAGAGAGCTGGACAGGTAATAGGCGTACAGTCGTAGTGTGACAGAGGCAGATAAATTTAAACGTCGCTCTATTGTTAATAAAATAATCATAGAGCGTACTTTGGTTATAAGTTGGTAAACAAACAGTTGCAGTTTTGACGTCAAAAAAAATATTTGTCGAATCTTTTGGATAAAAATGATTTTTGATTGTAATTTATTATGAGCAATTAATAAAAATAAATTCTTTATTTATATAAAAAAAGTTATTAGTAAAAAGTAACCTAATTAATATTTTTAATATTATTAGTTAGGTATCTTCATCCCAAGTTTAAATAAAATACATTCAGCATACTTATTCTGCATACTGTTTATGAACGAACATACAGAAGATTAGTAGGCATGCCACCTATCACATTGTGGGACTTAGTGTCTAGTTGTGGGTGCCTCTGCCTACGTCTTCAGGGATATGGGCGTGACGATACTTACATTTTTTTATATGTTATATTATTTCATTTGAAAATAATACATATCATCCTATCCTATTAATATCATAAATGCGTAATGTACGTATATGTACGTATAAACGTATGCGTAAAATATATCGTAATCGATACCAATCTCAATTTTTAAATGGAAACTGATCTGTGATTTTAAACTATACAAGGTACAAATAACTTTCAAGAACGTTTTGTTTTTAAATATTGACACTAAAGTTTTTTTTCTGTGATCTCATGATTACTTTTAGAATCACAATTAAGAAAATAAAAATGTTAATAATCATACGCACGAGGTCTTTCATTTCATATAGTAACAGAATGCATTTTTTAATTAGTTCCCTAAATTTAGTCATAGTTTAGTTATTAGTGTGACTGTACCTGCTACGTACATACGCATACATACGTATGCTTTTGATTTTTTTAATGATATACACGTTAAGAAGAACTGAATACAGTTTTCGGTAACCTTATATATTTTCTCATTTAGGCGCTACGATTTTTTTTTGATTTTTGGAAAAACCGCGATTACTTGAAAACTATAAATATTTTTTTAAATCTAATTTTGTCACAAATACGCACAAATTAAGAGCTATTTGTGCGTGTTTATTCCACATGCGCACACATAATAGTCTTTGAGATACACGATTTTGCAAAACGTTACCGCAGCAGGAAACGCAATATCTCGAAAACCTGAAGACGCACAAATTTTATTTCTAGCGCACAAATGTGTGCTCTCTGCTCATATACATTTTTTAACTCTCCGATATGTAGTTTAGATTTTTCTTGCTGGGGTAACGTTACCCCAGCTGGAAGTGTTTTTTCCGATTGTTTCCAAAACGATAACATGCACAAATTTTTTATTCGACGCACATTTACAGCACATCGAGCACTAATTATTTGTCCCACTCATATCAGTCTAGGTGCTACTTTCTAGCTGGGGTAACGCACACCACCTTTTCTATTCGGATCCAATGAATGTCCTTTCTTGAGTTTGTTACAAGGCCTTTTACAAATATACTGAAATATCAATAAATATATTACCTAACTAACTAGCGTATAGTAGTACTATTTAAATTATGTGCTTCAACTATATAATAATGTATATTAAAGATATCTATATAGAGTTTTTTTTTATGATATTGGAAGGCAACAAGCAGACGGATTTCCTGATGGTAAAAAATTTCCGCCGCCTAGAGACACCAAAGGTGGTAATGGCGCGCTGCCAACCTCAGGCCGGGATGTTAGGCCTTGAGCAAAAGTAAGTTTACCGGCCACCTTACCCTCCGAACCGGAACACGTCATGACGTTATGGCGGCAGGATTATGTAAGGCGGTGGTACCAATCCGGTTGAGTTGTATAACATCGCACCTTTTTGAAGTGCCTTAACTAAAAAAAAATGGAAAATGACTTTAATACACCAAACGAATTGTAAACACGTATTCTTTCAGATTATTAAAACTAAACCGACTCTTTTGGGCCGGAAAAGGACAAACGTGCTATTTCTGTCTCTTTTATATCACGCCAAACCCGCGCGTGTCTCTGTATTAAAGAACCCGTTTCAAGGTTGGGTGTCGCTCTACCGCTCCGTAAGCGAAGTGAACCGTATTCCGTCGTTTTAATTATAAACTTGAGGTTTTTTTTTGAATGACTAAATTGTTGCTAATCTCGCGATTTTATGCAACTTCACCGAGCTTTGTGGGCCGAGCAGAGTGCTCAGCCCGAGACATAATTATTTAAATGCATGGGGCTGTTACCTACAACGCCAGCACCAAGGGCTGTCTCCCGGGAGACCGTACCTCGACTTGGTGCTGCGTTCTGGTTACTGGGTGGATTGGAAGGAGGAATATTGGCGGCTCGTTGCCCGGCGTTAGAGAGGTCTTCGTCGCCGAGACCGGAGGCGACGGTATCGTGTGATGTTGTTGTGATATGAGTTTGTCGTGTTCCGGTTAGGAGGTGGAGGAAGTAGAGCGTTCGCCGCGGTTATTGGGTCCGGAGGATCCGACAACACGTGGCGGGGTCTTCTATGGTTAGGTGGCGCGTTCGCGACCGGTGTGTCGTCACACGCGGATGCTAATAACGGATTCGGGTGGGCAGCAGATTTTTCAAAGTAACGTTCGGATGGTTCTTTGAAATGCTGCGCTATCGTGGGTAAATCGAAGTCGCGATGTAGGTCCACGTTGCGAACGTACCACGGAGCGCCCGTGGCAGTTCGCATAAACCTATTCTGAACAACTTGTAGCTTTTTTAAATGAGTCGGGAAGGTATGCGCGAAGGCTACACTACCTTATGCTAATATGGGTCTGACACATGTTTTGTAAAGTGTCACTTTGTTACGAAGTGACATTTTACTGCGTTTATTAATTAGACGAACTTAGCCTTGTTCGTGACTCGCGTAATATGCGGTTCGAACGACATATTTTTGTCTTGGGTGACCCCTAGGTATTTTGTTGAATGTTCCCAGGGGATCGCTCTGTCGAACAGTGATGGTACCGGGGCTACGCCTGGACACCACCCGTTCGCTGGGTCTGTCACCTCGATTAAAGTACACCGGTGCACTTTTATCAAGGTTAACTTCTATGCGCCACTTCCTGAACCATTTGCCCAGGAGAGTGGCCGCTTTTCTGAGATCACTTTACCGCGACGGTGGGTTGAAAATAGAGCCGTGACGTCCGCGAATATGGCTAAGTGGACGCGCGGCGGTCTGGGAACGTCGTTTTTGCAGAGAGCGTATAGTATAGGTGAGAGTACCGAGCCCTGCGGCACTCCCGCCTCTAGGAGCCTACTGCTAGAGAGAGTCCCTTCTACACGAAATCTGAATTTGCGATTCGACAAGTAGTCTCGTACGATGAGAACTAGTCTGTCTGGCACGCCCATTTCGTAGAGCTTATAGATTAGGCCGTTGTGGCATTACAAACATTAACAAATGTTTCTCGGCTACGATCGTCTTAAGTCGGGCGTAGATAAGACGCTCGTATATTTTGCCGAGTGAATTTATAATACTGATCGGGCGGTAACTACTCGCAAGGTTCCGGGGTTTACCCGGTTTATGGATTCCAATGACGGTGGCTTCTTTTCACTCGTCAGGGAAGGCACTGCCTGCTAGTAATACATTGAAGATGTTTACTAGTAGGTATATGAGTGCGGTAGGAAAATATTTTATTTATCCTATTTGAAATACCGTCAGGCCCCGGGGCCTTTTTACTGTGAAAATTTTTTATGATATCTTTCACTTCGTCGTGGTCGGTGGGGGGTAACGGTTCGCCCTGGGGAGGTTCGGAAGCTCTACGCGCTACGTATTCGTTAACATTATTTATGTGGATTGGATCACCCGACTGAGTGGAAACGGTACACTGCGATTGTACGTTGTCTGCTAGGCATTCGGCTTTGTCGGCATCGTCAAACAGGGGAGGTAGATTGGGTCTGACTAGAGGAGGTATGTCTACTTTCGGGTCGTATTTTAGAGCTCTCGCCAGTGGCCAATAGGCCACGTGAGACGGCGAGATCTCACTGAGAAAGTTATCCCAGCGTTCGTGCTTGTAATCGGCTCCGCGTCGCCTTCTCTGTGTAGAGCACGTAACGAACGCCGGTAATCGTCGGATGGGAATCTAACGTAACGACGTTGCGCGGCGTTTTTTCGCCTAATAAGATTCTTTATGTCGTTAGGGAGGTCTAGTCTATTTTTAAGCACGTCCGGGACCGTACTAGACGATGAATCTACTGCTACTACTAAACTAGACACGTCTGGACGTGTCTAGTTAGTAGACTAGTGGCGGACTTTGCTTCCTCGACTGTGTTTAATAGGTCAGGGATTTATTCGAGGAGCTCGGATTGTAGAGTTTTTTAGAGTTTTTGCCAGTCTACAACCTGTTTGGTTTTAGTTACTACAAGGGATGGATCGTCAGGTCCTAGTTTGAAAACTACGGGCCTGTTATCGGAGTCTAGTTCGTGTAGCACCTCTACAGAGCGTATCTGTAGGGACACGCCGCGTAGCAGTGCTAGATCTAATACATTGGGATTGTGATTAATAGAGTGATCGTGATCTATGATAGGATATCTGGTAGGCTCGGAAGGAGCTACCAGGTCGAGATCTAACCTGTCCGTAAAAATGTCCAATACGAGGCCGTTGGGGTTGTTCCGCTGGCATCGCCAACGTACATTCTTACAGTTTAGGTCGCCTCCTAGGAAAACTGATTCGCCCATGTTAAAGAGGTTTTCTAAGTCACTCTCTAACAGAACTTTGTTGGGGCTAAGATAGGCTGATGCTAGTATGACGGACCTGTGTCCGGTCATACCCACCTGACATACTGACACCTCTAGGTTCTCCAGCTGCGGAGGATCTAGGGGTGCTACATGTAGGCATCTTTTATAATAGATTAGGGTGCCGCCTCTTCGGCCTGAACTATCGTTCCTAACTAAATTATAGTTCGCGATTTTGGGATCGCGCCTACATGGTTTAAGAAGGGTTTCTTGTACGAGGAGTATGTCTATGTTGTTACAAACTCCCGTACTTCATTTATTTGCCGAGCTAAGCCGAATGCGTTAAACGACGCTATCGATAGGGCGTACGGTTTTACTCGTCCGGTTGTCCTATCCATTTAGGTTTTGGGATTGGGAAAATTTGCGGATAGATTTAATCAAGGCCGCGTGCCTTGCAATTATAAAGATGTGACGCTCGGGCGGCGTCACACTGAGTTCGAGGGTCGATGGCGTTAGCCAGATCCGTGATGAGAGCGAGGTCGGTCTCGAAATCACTGGGAGCGGCTTGGGTAGGTGGGGGGGAGGCCTTAGGGGCCGGGTTGCGGGGGGCCTTTGTAGGCGCCGGAGTCGCCTTTTGGTGCGCGGGAGTAGCCTTGGCTGCGGGTTTTTGAGCTATGCTTGGGGGCTTAACCCAAGCGTTTGCTGGTGGGGAGGTGGAGGGCTAAGAGGTAGCGACAGGAGTGCCGGTATCTCCGAGTGAGATGTCGGCTTGCTCGCTGTCTGTTGGCGTGGGGCTCTGGGGGCCTGGGGTTGTTGGGCCTGGGCGCGGGCGAGGTGCGCGTCTGCGTCGCTGCGGGGCTTTGGGACATCCACGATAGTTCGCAGGATGGCCGGCGGTCTTGCAGTTAACGCAGCTAACTTGCCTGCCGGAGGGGCCAAGCTAAGTTGGTCGCGCTTGGGTCGGGTGCAATTTTCTGTCCCGTGGTCCCCTAGGCACTTAACGCACCGGGGACGCGCGTTGCAGAATCTGGCGGAACGGCCATAATTCTGACAGTTGTGACACTGTCCGGGGACGCCGCTGGAGTACGGCTTTTCTATTGAGAGGCCGGAGAGGCCGAGAATGCAGGAGATATTAAAAATCGCCTTACCTGCATCTGTATTATCTAGTACGACAAGTACCATGTCGTACTGTCGTTTGCTACGTGCGTGGTACATTCTATGTACATTTCGCATGGGGAGGTTTTTGTTTAGGAGGTTGGTCTCTATTTCAGAGACCGGAGCTGTCAAATGACTAGTTTTGTATTGGCTAGTTCTAGTGACCAACCAAAATGACGTCATGTATTCGTTCGCCACCGAGTGGACAAAATAAGCCACTTTCAAACAATTTGACAGATAATACTGTGTCGATAAACACAAATTGGCATTTGCTACGAAAAGTGGACACAAAATAGTTGGAAACTGAAGACCTCGGGTGGTAATCTGTAGTTCAATGCTGTCGACAGTGCAACTATGGTAATCCAGTACGATTCTGATAGAATTTTTTTTTTAGTTTCGACATATATCAAAACGTCAATTGCGTGTGACATCGTCTTGACAAGTTATTAAGCTTGTCATTTTTTGTCTATTATTGGGCGTGTTCGGCCGAAGTAAGTACTTACTAAATTTAGTAAGTCACTTACTATGCTTACAAAATTTTCGGCCGGGACACAAAATAAGTGCTAACGCAGTAAGTATGGCTTAATATACGACGCCATTTTGCTTATTGTTTATGTACGGAATATGACAGTAAGTCTGTCCTCGCCGAAAAGCGCTACAGTCAGCTTGTAAGACTTTATTTTTTTTATGCTTACTGGCTTACTAAGTGTAGTAAGTACTTAATTCGGCCGAACACGCCCATTGTTTTATTTAGTTTTGCTGGTTTTAGTCTTGATCGAAACGTATTGCATTGATTTATTTCCGTGCCTATCTCTTATAGACCAGGGTCGATAATTTTTAAAACCAAATAAAATAGTAGTAGGATGAA
>NJDD01007356.1:1773-23171 GCA_002245505.1 Calephelis nemesis
GCTTAAGTTGTTTTTTTATGATAATGGCCTTCCAGTAAAAAAAAATCCAAACAAGCAGACGGATTTCCTGATAGTAAGTTGCTTTTGTTATTGTCCAGTAGTGTTATTTTCAACAAAAAATGCATATCAGAGCAGCCAGTCTTTATCTTCATGTTTAATATGTATATAAGATAAAGTTAGTACCTATACTACGAATTGTGTCTGTAACTACCGCTTTCATGGTCTAGGGTTTATTTTAATAATGGATGAAATAATTTAAGTTTGGGTTATATTTATTTTTATTGATATTTTAATGCTAAGTTTAGAGTTTAATTTAATAAGGACCGCTTTGCACATTACTAGGTCACATGTTTAACTCTGAGTTAGTTTCTAACAGAACGTTAAATTAGTATTCATATATTTGACAGTTTAACAAATTACCTAGGTATTAGATTTAACGCAAGCGTAGCTAAATTTAATAACGATTTAAAATGTCATTATAAAATGATAAGTTAGAAGAGTTAGAAGCTAAATCAGAGTTAAATGATTAACCCAGAAACGTGCTAGTGCTCTTAAGGCCACTTGCACGTTTCTGGGTTAAGTATCTAACACTGCGTTAGCGTTTAACTTTGGTTAAATTACTTTATATTTGACAGTTTAACTCAATATCAAATGTAACCCAAGAATGGGCAAAGTTGCGCCAAGGTTTAATAAATGATTAACCCTGTGAACATGCAAGCAACAAGCAAAGGTCGGTCCTTAGACTCTTTAGAATCATCCATCGCTTTGTACATTTGGGTAAGAGTTTTGGTCAAAACTCGTAACATTACATTAACGACACAAGTGCGAAATTTTGTATGTTTGTTTGTTATTCGTACATAGAAGTTACTTTGAATTAACGCATAGGATAATTTTAATCCCGAAAAAATGTTCATGTGGGAAAATTACCACGCGGGCAAAGCGGCGGGCAACATATTATAAATGCGAATACAAAATTGGTTTGTTACAATTTCAAGCGAAAACTACTAAACTAATTATTATGAATCTTTGTACAGATTTTCTTAGGGGTATTATCAGTAACAAAGGTTACTTTTAAACGACTTAAATGCGCGAGATTTCTTAATTTGTATAGATTGTGGAAAATTTAGTAAAGTTATTTAGTTGTTATGGTTATAATAATAAGTACTAATTACATTTACACCTAAATTTGGAAATGAACAAATATTATGAAATATTAGATCTTATATTATATGAGTAGATTTTTTTTATTTTTTTTTATAATATTGGAGTTTGCCTTCCAACCTAAGCAGACGGATTTCCTGATGGTAAGAAATTCACGTCGCCTATAGACACCAAAGGTGGTAATGGTGCGTTGCCAACCTGAGGCCGGGATGTAAGGCCTCGAGCAAGTCAGTTTACCGGCTACCTTACCCTCTAACCGGAACACGTCAACAGCAGGCATTGACGTTATGGCGGCAGGAATAGGTAAGGCGGTGGTACCAATCCGGGCGAGTCACTGCGAAACTCTACCACCTAGATATGTATTGTGGTCAAAAAACGCAAGACGTCTTTGATTGTAAAACTTAATTGTAAATTACTTTTATATAAAAGAAACAGATATTTCTAATTATGAACTATTTATCATCATTCTTTTAAGAAACCACTTCAATTGTTGATTATGTCGAAAAAAAAATATACTCAATTAAAATTACGCAAACAAAGATGCACAGAATCTAGTGATCTAATAAATATGCAAATCCATGTCATAAAACTACAATGCTTTTGAAACAATGTAAATATACGAAGGTTGGAACTGCACGAAGGCACTTGGTTGCGCATCATCCACGTGATACCTACTGTTGGCTGTTAACGACTGTTGGTCTGAGGTCACCCTCTTATCCTTAATATCCGTGGTCATTATATCACACTTAGTGGTCGTTCGTCGCATCTGACGTCACATCTAATCACTGGTTGAACTATTTTCCCTAAATATTTCAAATTTGTGTGATCAGTTCAGGTAAATACTATAAATAAACATTTAGTAAATAATACACGCCTCTGTGGTCTAGCGGTTGAGGTGTTGGACTTAACTGCATGAGCTCCCGGGTTCCGGGATTCGAACAACAAAAAGAAAATTTGGGTTTTCCAATTTTCTAATAAAAATAATGTTGCCGGGATTGCGAATGTGGATTGGGAATGTGTCTGGTTGGCGATAGGCTTGCGACCTATCACATTGTGGGACTTAGTGTTTTCGGCTAGTCGTGGGTGCCCTGGTTGTGCCTCTGACTACCTCTTCGGGGATATAGGAGTTAAAAATACTTTTTTTCTAGTAAATAATAAAGTATTAATAGCGAACTGCATAACCCCCTAAATGCGAAACTGCGTACCTACGTAGAAAAGAAAATAGAATATAAAAACCATTTAATAAACGAACATAAATACTTCTATGTTTTTAGCCAATTGTTATTGTAACTTTCGCTAAATTTTAATTTTAAAATCAAACGCCGCTTTCTGTCCAGCGCCCTGAATGGTAGCCTAACCGCGCCCTATCGTAATGCGGATACTGGATGCGATGACACCATTACTCGCTCAGTCAGTCTACTTGGAAGCTTCCTATAACGACTTCCTCAGATCAGAACTTTTACTATCACCATATAGTCAGTTTCGAAGGTAGGGAGAGAAAAGTTGTAAACAAAGAAGAAAATACAACAATATAAATTCCTTGCTCGTTGAATGAAAAAGAACGCAAGTATATAAGAAATTGGGTTTCGCTTTATAAGATCTGCTTAAACGTTTCAGGGTTAAATTTAATAATAAGATCGAATAAAAAGGTGGAGGCGAACTCAAAATTAAATATTCAATCCAGGAACATGAAAATGGCTCTAAAATTATTATAGGCGATAGTGAATAGGCATTTTATGATAAATCGGAGACAAACCTAGTTATTTAATAAAGTATATTCAAGGCTAGCTATGGCATGTGTCTTTCCCCATATGTACTCGTAATATTATTAACGTAACCGCGTGCTATTTTTCATTTATAATCCATCCCTATATATAACAAAAAAAATGACGGATGCACTTCAGAAGTGCCGGCAGAAGTAAAAACTTAAATATTAACGTTGCGCATTTTTGATATTTAGAAATGGTTAGGGCAGACTTTTTCAAACTTTTGTTGTCAACGGCACACTTTTAGTTTCAGTAAACTTTCACGGCACACTATTAAAGAATTCGGTATGCGTAGGTATATTAGAGGTCTTGATTTATGTGTAACGGTTTTATGTGTAAATTATTCCCTTCCTTATTATCAGTATGAAACTAACAACATTTATGTGGTAGAATACAATATTCATTTATTGCGCTATCGTACACAAACATGACAACACGAACATTCGCGCAAGCGTTTTACGAGTTACGTCTTACGAGTTTTCGTGTCACGAAATTTCAGGTCACGTGTCCTGACGCGAATTTAAAAGTTTTTACCCATTCCAAAAAAGTGCGCAACGCCGCTAAAGAAGTTTTCACTTCAAAAATCATTCGAATCAAAATAGCCGTCTTGAATTCTAGTGAGATTTTGATATATGAGATGAGATTTTTATATATTTTATCTGGTGCACATGCGAAACCACTAGATAGTCATATAAGTCCGATCTAGTGTATTATATTTCAATATGAAGTGGTTTTGTTCAAGTGTTTCGTGTGGGTAGATCGTAAAATGCAGCAAGTTTCGCGGTCCGTTGTCCACACGCCGCAGCTGCCGGAAGAGCAGCCATTGCAATATGTTTCCGCGCCTATTGCAATTTCCATCGAATGCACTGGGGCCTGCAGAGCTTTAAAGCTTTGTTTTTATTGCATTACCAATTCAATAACCCATGAGATTAAATAGTCTGTTCTTATTGGACTATTTCAAGCAGTGTTGCTAACTTTTTTATAAAACCAGATTACAATGTTATTGTAAATATACCTATAAATAGCATAAAATACATGTAAGATTTAACGGAAAAATATGACTTCTTAATTTATATATTTTACTAGCATACCCCGCGAATTTTGTTTACTTGGCAATCGATACTCTCTCCCTACTCACTCTATACTGATTGTTGATAAGTCTGTAATTTCTATATTACAAAAATTATGACTCGAAAAATATTACGGGACACTCTAAAAAGCACAAATTACTAAACTTAAAACTAATCAATTAAATCGGTCAATGAGTTATAATAAATACAAATAATAACAGCCCAACACACATTTTGACTTTTGAGTGGAAGCGGTTCTACGGTAACCTCTTTATTAAGCACAATAAAGGGTATGGCTTCTTCGAAATACAAAGTAATTCCTAGCCTGCTAAATATCGTTACGACCTGTAGATTCAGTGAGAGTCACAATAGGGATACAGATAGAAAGACAACAACGCTAGAATTGTTCTGGTGTAAATTTTTAGTCGCCTGCAATTCATTTTTTTAATATCTTCAATTTACAGAATTTACTCATCAACAAATTTATTATAAGTACAGATATAGATATAGCTTATCACAAATATATAGAGAGATATAGATTAGCATAGTTAGATATGAGAGAACGTTTATAAAACAAAGTAAAGTTTATTTCCTGTCATTCCACATCTTTTTTTTCTCTTTAAAATGTAAAAATGTTAAGCTAACAAAGATCAACGTGGACCTTTTAAGTAATAATCAAATATTTACCACCGCACTTAAACTAATTTGCCTATCAACAGAAGGGTTACTCTTAAATCCCGATTCTATACGAATTGGAAATTGGAATCGTTTATGACATTTTAAGTATTTTTGAACACATTACTCACTTCCAAACACTAGTTCCAGAAAATCAATGAATCCGATAAAATAATTCATGAGGTTTTGGCACCGTCGTGAATGAAGATGGTCGAATTTTTTTCATTATTACTGAATTTCGTTTTTATTTTGAGTAAAATTAGTTAATTTAGGTGGGAATCAGATTAATTTTGTTCATTGAAAGTGCACAAATAAAATAATCATGAAGAAATAATTGTATCGTCTATTTCCTCGCTGCCGTCAAATCTCACTAGATGAGCTTGAGTAACAGCCGCCGCTTTACCCAAGACCCTGACCTGACATGACTTTGTACATAGTGACTGTATAAGAATTAACTAACTTGACATTGGCTAAATAAGACGTGAAAAACGATCGAAAGCCATATTTATAAAAGAAGAAAATAATTCATGGTTTATTATTAACTAGATGGTAATATAATTACTAATAATTCGCAAGTGATTTGTTCAATAGTACTAAAAATGACATATCCGAGTCTAATTTCGAATTTGTACGAAATCGAGATCCAAGAGTAACGCTACAGGCCTCGTTAGCTTGTTTTACACGTAGCCCACTCTAACTAGATGTGTCTAAATTTACCCTGAATAGATAACGCTGGTGAAAGGTAATTAATCAGTGTGTCTAATAAGCAAACTGCCAACTTACAGCTAAAGCCTGGCTAGTAGGGTGGGTGAAACCGAGACCGGTTCTGCAAGGTTAGGTTCAAATGCGATAAAATTTTATATAAGTATATTCAAAGCCTTACGTAGTAATAAAAGTTCGTTTATTTATAGATAAGGTGTTAAGTCAGTGTTGTGTTATTATTTTATAGTGTAAGTAAGTCTAATTCTTACAATTCTTATGTATTACTTACGCCTATCTTCTTTTATATACAAAAATAAACCTCCATTTTAGAATTTTGTTTATTTTTGCGAATTTGGTTACAAGATATTAAAAAACATTGCTTTTATGGTCTAGCGGTAAGTAAAAGACTTGAATCCATAAGGTGCCGGTTTTGATTTCTGGGTCGAGGAACAAAAAAAGAAATTTGGTTTTTTTAATTTTCTAATAAAATTAAAGTTTTACTTAATTGGATATGTGCTCACTTGACGATAGGATTGGCACTTTTCTCACTTAGGGACTTAGTGTCTAGTCGTTTCGGCTAGTCGTGTGTGCCCTGGTTGTACCTCTGCCTACCGCTTCGGGGATATGGGCGTCAAGATAATTTACTTTACTTCAAAACGTTCTTGGTTATCGCATCACGCATGAACAAATGGATCAACTTTCCTTATTTTTATTTTGGTGCCGTAGTTATTGTCTGAACCTTTCATATTTAAAAAATAAGTTTATTTTATTTCTTTTTTAAATAAGTATATTTCATAGTGGGGACAAGACTTTTTATTTAAAAACCCATATGTGTGTGTCTTCACGCCCATATCCCCGAAGAGTTAGGCAGAGGCACAACCAGAGCACCCACGACTAGCCGAAGACACTAAATTCCACAATGTGATAGGTTGCAAGCCTATCGCCAACCAGGCTCATATCCAATCCCGAGCAACATTGTTTTTATTAGAACATTGGAAAAACCCAATTTTCTTTTTGTTGCCGGACCCGGGATCTCGTGCAGTCAAGTCCGACAACTAAACCGCTAGACCACAGAGTTATATTATATTTATCTTTGTTTTTAATGCAGGTACACCTTTCTAGTCTGACTGTCCAAATGGAATTATTCTACAATCCTAATTACTGAAGTGACAAGGTCATCCGTCATCATACCACTAGGACCTAGGTAAACCAAAAAAGTATACAGCAGAAATCAGACTCATTAACTTCTCATTTCTCAGTAAGGTAGATTTCCCGTTCTCGGAAAGGCACAGACATAACCACTGCACACACGAATAGCTGAAGATACTTAGTCCCATAATCAGATGGGTGATAAAACTACCGCCTACTATCCGACCCCGAACTAAGTTGTTTCAATTAAAACCGCATTTTTTATTGTTCAACCCAGGAAACGTACCTAGTACTCGCGAAGTCAAGTCTGAGACCGGACCATAGACAAGGCTAAAATAAAAAAAATAGAAACATTTATTGCTTTTCATTATTTAGTTGTCTTCTATTTTTAATGTTTACAGATCACTAAAGCTAGGTCGAAAAGGTTTAAATGTTGTTACATATTAATTTCATATTTTTAAATGAAAAAACACTTGTACTGTTTTACGTATCATTTATACTTTTTTATTTTATAAATAGCCTACCGGTTTCGCTTTTGACAGCGTCATCAGGGCTAGAACTTAAATTACTGAACAGTATTTTTGAATAGTAAATTTTTATTATTATTAAAGTTTAGTATGTAGTAGTGTAGTAAAGAATATTTGGAAGTTTTACCAAGCGCCGATGATGGAAAACATCAAACATATTAATTTGTTTGTAACACGACTATTTTTTCTGCCATCATATAGTCTACTAGCTGTTGCCCGCGGCGTTGCCCGTGTAGTTAACCACACCAGGAACAGTTTTTCGGGATAAAACCTATCATATGTGTAAATCCAAGTTGCCTTCTATGTGTGTGCCAAATTTAATGAAAACCGGTTAAGCAGTTTTTGCGTGAAGGAGTAACAAACAAACAGGCAAACTTTCGCATTTATAATATTAAATAGGATAGGATTTCTAAAAGTACTTAGATTTGTAAGGTTGTATCAAATGCATGCATTATTTAAATGTGATAGTATGATTTCAGTTCCTATCGTTTGACAGAGGAACCCTGAAAACGGGTTAAAGTCAAGTTCAATTTTATTCCTTTACTAGCTGTTCCGGCGAACTTCGTTCCACCCGTTAAGTTTGTGTGGAGAAAAATAAAGTAAGGATTTTCCCAGTTTCCCTGCAACCTTCCCGGTTTTTCTCTTCATAAGAACCTTAATCTCAAATTAACTTACACAACAAAGAAAGAATTAGCCAAATCGGTTCAGTCGTTCGGAAGTTAAGCGCTTACCAACACATTTAGCATTTTATTTTTATATTATAGATGAGTAGTTTTTCCTTTCTTTAAAAGTTATAGAAAAAAGAAAACTTAAATTCCGGTTCAGTGAAATCATTGATTAGAGGCCTAACAAAAAGTAAAAGTGAATCTTTCATGGTTAATCTATTTGCATTTAAATTATCACGACCTGTAAAAGAAATGTGAGACTTTATTTGAATAACTGCTATCACCATAAAGCACGAAATCAGGTTTAGTCAAACAAGCTTTATTCTTTTGAGACTTGAGCTTTTATTCTTTCGGACGAATTAGTATTATACCTACAAAATAGACAAATGAAAAGAGGCACCTTGTTGGGTCTATATGTTGGAAAAATCATCTAACCAAGTATTGGCCAAATGTGTACTGCGGTCATAAGCCATCATTCACAGTACAAACATACTAATTAACCGAGTTCAAAAAAATTAAGAGGTTCTCAATTCGGCTGGTGTATATTTTTTATGTACGTTTCATCGATTTCTCCGAGGTTGCGGAACTGATTTACGTAATTTTTGTTTGATGTGGAATAGGTTCGAATTGGTCCCATATAAATTTGATTCAGGTAGGCCCATTAGTTTTTATTTTATGAGCATTTGTTATCTACTTTCACCCGATGTTTATTTTTATTAAATTGAATCATATGAGCAATCAACTAAAAAATCTCTGTGGTCTAGCGGTTCAGTTGTTGGACTTAACTGCATGAGGTCCAGGGTTCGAATCCCGGGTCGGGAAACTTAAAGAAAATTAGCAATTTTGTAATAAAATAAATGTTACTCGGGATTGGAAATGTGCCCGATTGGCGATAGGCTTGCCACCTATCACATTGTGGGACTTAGTGTCTTCGGCTAGTCGTGGGTGCCCTGGTTCTGCCTCTGCCTACCCTTTCGGGGATATGGGCGTGAAGATGCTTACCTAAAAAATAATAAAGAAAAATAACTACTTTAATAAAAACCGACTTTAAAACTAAAAAGTAAAAAATAATAAAGATTTATTATTATATTTATTTATATACTTACTACCAATTATTTATATGTGCCATTTAGTAATAGGTTTGAAGTCGCTGCCAAGCCAATTTAATAGCTACTTATAATATAATTATTGGCTTAAGGTTTGGCACCGACTATAAGATGGAACAAATGAAAGATAGGCAAAAAATTTGTCCGACTTCGATTTAGTGGTGCCGGAGTTTATTCCAAACATTTTCTAAATACTCGCAGCCGAACATACATCATGACATGAGGTTTTATATTAATAAATGTACAAACAAAATATTTATCCAAATAATATGAATGATTGCGGATTTTATTTTCTTAATTGTAAGAGGTTAAAATGTATTTTTTTACACAAATTGAATCTAACCTCAAAGTAAGCAAATTATACGCTTGTGTTATGTGTGTTAGTCAATATTTCTAATACATGAAAACACTTAAATAGATACCAGAATAAATTTAATAAGCACCCCGACACGAAAATGCAGACATCTAAATGCTCATCACACAAATGTCTGCCCCGTCGGGAACCGAACCCGAGCCTAGTAGTTGGTCGGTGTAGTTGGGCATGTACGCTAGCCACCCGACCAAGGAAGCGGTGTTCATTGCCAAGAAAATCACTGGAGATAGGGTGCCAATAACTATTATATTCCGGCCGAAAAGGGTAGGGTAGCCGGTAGACTTTCACAATAGGCCTAACATCGCGGCCAAGGAACAACGACGCACGCCAGTGTTATCCCTTACCAGTATCAGATCCGTGAGCTAGTTCACTGACCTCTTACTGACCTTGACTGCATCTCGATTTTTCAGTCTCATGACCACCAATAACGAAGTATGAATATAAGATAAAGTTTTACAATGATTTTTACAATGATGTGATTGAGTCGCTTTGATGTCTGCTTCAATCAACTTTGAGCAATTCGTTATCATACCTGGAGATCTGTTTTGATTTAATTAGTTTTTAATTAGAAGTAGTGTGATAAGATTCATTGCAGGTGATGTTAGAGAGTTGCAGGCTTACCGGTTAAGACTCAATTACCTAAAGCCTCAAGTAATATAACCATTACCGTCTTTACCATAAGGGCACACGGGGCCAGTGCCTAGGGCTCCCATACTCAGAGGGCCCCGAAGGATCGACTATTTCACTCACTTTTAACCCTAAAATATTTTGGTTGAGTGAATTACGTTTTTTTCGTTGCCCTAATTCTTGAGCTTTCAATTTCGCAACTTAAGAACGACTTAGTAATTTGTCAACAATTATGAGCATAGAAAGTGACATTCTTTAGAAATTTGAGTTTAAGGATTTAACAGAAGACAGCTCAACGGAAATCCCGAAAGAAGCTATTATCGTAATCTTAAAAAAAAACAGCAGCATACCAATATTATTACTGACATACTGTAATAAAAAAATGATTGATTACCCAATAAATCATAGTGAAAAAAAAAGTTAAGTAAAGTTTGTCTTCTTTACATTCTAAAAGGGCCCTAAGCTTTTGTGTGCCCAAGGGCCCCAGTGTAATCTAAGACGGCTCTGAATATAACTAGGTTTATTAAAATCAAGATAAGTACTTTCAATGCAGATTTCTTGTAAAGCGCAACGCATTTACAAATGGAGGTCACGCTTTGCATTCAGGTGATTGATTGAGGAGAAAGGCAGGCATAATTACCGGTAAATAAAATTGCATTCGAAATGAAATGCTAAATAAGTGTAAATACTTGATGCACGCGATGCTTTCATATCCATGCACTGATAGCGCGAGATCCAAAGATTCTGTCATTGTTGTGGCCAAAAGCTATTATTTTAAAGAGACTAATTATCAGTAAGATTATCAGCGTACCAACGTATGCTTCTAATACAGATAACTATGAAAATAAACGATAAAAAGAAAAAGAAAATACAACAAAAATAAAATTCTTTCATTCATTCATTCAAAATTACTCATTACGATTTGACGACAGTAAGTTTCTATAGTTACAAATGTAAGTAGTATATATACGTACACATACGTACGTACCTAATATGCGCTTACGTTTGTACACTATACTTTGTCCTCATGACTTCGAAATGGATTTCACCATTTTGAATTCATATGGTGAGTTTATATTCACCATTTAGATAGATCAGTGTTTTCAAACTGTAAAATAACCTTACCGTCTCGATCCATTTATTATGTTAGACCTTTTAATTCACATATCCGAAGGAACACCACCACCCCCTATATATCATACATAATCATGGCTAGATATAAATGTGTACCTGCCTACGTTTTAAAATTTGACTTCGTTTCTTAGGACAATGCGACATTTGCCGAAATTAAAAATGTAGCAATCTTAAGTAAGTAAGGTAGTATACGTATTTAAATTTAGTTTAGTATGATTAAGAAAGAGTCTTGAAATCCTCTATTTCATTAATTACATTTTTTTAAACGCTGTGTGTTTGTTTAGTTTAATAGTTTGTTAGTGAAATGTAAACATGTCTGTTATATTCACTACACTAGGTGATATAATATGCACCCCTTTTTGTCTTTCTTTGTAGTATTGGGGTCAACAACTTACGTTCCTAACAATGCGACTATTTTATTGCAATATACTCTATTAATAAACGATAAAAAAATATTTTGGGAAGGTATACCTGCTTTAAACATTTTTTACAGTCAGCAAGGTTTAAACTTTGACGAGTTTTTTCCCAATTTCTAAAATATGTCCATCATTTTTAATAACTAACTCCAGGATTTTTATTGCAATAATTGACTCGACAGACGTCCTGTCTTAACTATGAATATTGAATTCTTAAATTCTCTTAATTTCTCTTCTATTATATTGTATTAAACTAAAATTTTTTTCTTTCCTGACAATAACACGACAAAAAAGAATTAGGCAAATCGTACCAAAGACAATTAAGGTTCATTTTAAATGTAGGTACTAGTGGTCGCCCATTGGTCGAAATTCGACCATAATAAATTTTAATATCTTGTTGATAAGAACATCATCTATGATCTTTTATCTTTATCATCAATATATTTGTTTGTGTGTGTCAAATGCATGGTAGTGTGGGTAATATTTTATTCATTGATTTAATGTACTTTATAAGCATTATTATTGAAAAATATTAGCGTTCTGCACTTCTACACATAAACTATAAATGTGCCAAATTTTATGCTCCTGCATACGCGCGCAATTTTCGTAAAAATGGGTCCAAAGTTTTGGCATCACGTGTTAATATATAGACGATATTCTTTAAAAATCAGATAAATGATATTTTAAAAATCAACTTCAAATCGTACTTAAAAATGAACTTGAAACATGTACTGAATTTGGAATTAGTAAAAATGGCTTACGGAACTTTCTAACAGTAACCAGTAAGTCGTAATATAAAAAGGCGCGATAACTATAAATATTTATTACCGATAGTTATACCTACCTATAACGATTGGTAATAAATATTTTACATACTCATTTACGGAAGCGCTTGGCACGAAAGTGTTATAAGTTTTTGTTAACTTTGCATCTCGGCCCCGACAAAACCAGTCTTCAGAACGTGTGGTCACGTTTTCTAAGAGGTAAACTGATACCGTCAACAGGCTGGAAAGGTTATTTCTAAGGTAAATGACTAAGATAAATCTTGTTCTTTCATTGAAAACTCATGAGTCACTAATGGTAAAGTAATAAACTATGGGATATTGTTCATTGATGATGGCATGGGTATTTTCTGATGCTAATGCAAGTGAAAATTAATATAGGTACGTAATATGTCGTATGTGTTTGTATGTTTCTTGACATGATATAAATTAGTTATAGTTAGTAAAACCGGCGTGTTTGTATGAAAAGGGTAATTAATGAATGCGAAGGAAACCAGTCAGGTTTGTCAGGATCGTGAGGTCTGGCACTCGATACTCTCTGCCTACACCGTAAGGGACTTGGCGTGAAGGTATGTATTTATGTTATAGTTAATTAAATAACGTTTTGTATCAGCTGTAAATACTAGGAATGGTGTAATTGGAATTTCAAATAAAAATAAGGCTCTACAGCGTTTTGGCTTACAGTATTTATTTGTTTTTGTAAATTATTAAATACGATTTAAAGTTTAACCATTATCATTTACATAAGAAAGACGTTTTTTCAAGCCACGTTTTTACAAAGTACCTAAATACAGATTCGAAAAAACGCCTAAATTATAATCTCTGTTTTGTCAAATGTCTTAATTTCAGAATGCTTATATGGTTTACTTACCTACTAAATACTAGAGTACTTCGTTTATTTGTAACAGACACAAAGTTTTTAATTGAAAGTGCCAATATACTCGTACTTGTCATTTGTCTACGTAATGCAAAAAAATAAGCAATTGGTTTACCATTATAAAGTAAGCAAAATATTGAAAATAAATGTGACAATTTAATTTATTAAACCTCATTTAACTTTTTACATTGTCAATCCTTTCCTTCTTGTTTGTATGTTTGTTACTTCTTCACGCAAAAACTACTGAACCAATTTTCATGAAATTAGGTACACTCATGGATGGATGGATTAACACATAGGATAGTTTTATCCCATAAAATGATTTCTGTGGGACCATTAGCCATGCGGGCAACACCTAGTAATATAGGTATAATAACTTAATTAAGCTGGGTTTTGCTACCGTATCATTTAATACCTAACTTATACTCGTACTATGAATTACACGTACAAATGAATTGCCCGATTCTTTAAACGAACATTATTTAAATATTTATCGACATCTCTCGATAGCTCATAGACTATTAAATATCATTCTTTATGTAGCAGACATAATGAGATAATTATGCTAATATAATTTGGGAAATTCACCGGTTTAGGAGTTTTATGAGAGAGCGAAGGTCAAATTATTACAGGTTAAACGATGGCCAACTGCGTCCGTGGGAATACATACACTGGCACCATAGGCCTACTTGTGAGCCTTACATTTATTTATTTATTTGTTTTATTTGTATAGATAAAATATAAATTGAACTGTTTGTCTCTATCCTATAGAAAATGTTGTAGAAAGATTCTTATAATGTGATAAGATAAGATTAATCTAGGGGACTACATGCGAATAAGAAGTCAAACATGAAATACAGTAAATATAATTAAGCGGTAGAGTCTGTCATAGTTTGGCCGAATATGTGCCACGAGGTATTCCGTGAAGCGCACCCAAACGAAGCACACCCAGACGAAGCACACCTAAAGTATTCCACTTAGCACACCCGTAGGTGGGCACACACTTTTGGGCACAAAGCACACCTACGAATAATATCAATAGTATAGTGCGCAGACTAAGAAATAAAAAGGAAATATTTATTATTTAAAAAAATAACTCAAAGATCTAACACATCCTAGTGTTACTGGATCGATACCAAACTCAAATATGTGATTAAAAAAATTTTGTCTGTCTGTCTGTCTGTATGTTCAGGCATCACGTGAAAACTAACGGTTCGATTTCGATGAAACTTGGTTGGGTTACCTCATTACCCTGGGCATAAAATTGAATACTTTTTATCCTGGAAAAATACGTAGAAAAAAATCTTAATTTTTCAGTTTTATTCTCCCGAAGACCGACATTCGCGCGAACGGAGTCGCGGGCGGGAGCTAGTTATGAATATAATAAATCTTTCCGCACCTAAGCTTGTTGACATGCTTTACTTTTACTTAATTCTGATTTATATTAAGTTTATAACCCAGCGTAGGCCAATGCCTAAAAATCCTCTTACGAGGAATCGATTAGAAATCGTCAACTTTCATTTAAATCCATTAAATATTATTGATATGGTATAATGACAATTTATAAAATACCATTAAAAGCTCTTAGAACAAAGTCTCACATAAAAGAGTTTTTTATATATTATAAATGCGAAAGTTTGTATATTTGTTTGTCACTCCTTTACGCAAAAACTGCTGAACCAATTTTCTAAAAATTTGGCACACAGATAGATGGTAACTTGAATTAACACATGAGATAGATTTTGATCCCGAAAAAAATGTACTTGTGGGACCACACGGCAACGCCGCAGGCAATAGCAAGTTGGTATATAAAAAATAACCCCCATTTCGCGTGGTCATCACGTCACGCCAGAACGGTCAGAAGCAGATTCTTATAAATAAGAAAAATTGCAAGAAAAATGGAAAAAAAACAATGATTTAATCCATACAAATTGTTAGTAGTTGTTAATGTGAGGTGATACACAGTTCGCGGGGTCTGCTAGTTTGTTATAAAATTTAATTAATCTAAGAACAGTACTCATTAAATTTTAGAAAAAGAAAATCAAAACAAAAACGTGACTATTCCGTTGACCGCTGACTACGTAGAACATTTATATTCTTTTACTAGCCTTTTCTCACTTCCCGCGCTTGAGATTGCAGCACAGATTATTAATTTTCTTAATTTAATAGAAGTAACGTTAAGGAGGTAGGATACAAACCGTATCTTATATACCGTATTCTATGTAAATCCAGATCCTTAGGAATCCTGTGTTAAAGTGTAATCATATGTGTTTAAGTCATCTCTATCTACAGCTTTCCAGTATCCAGAGATAGAAAAAATAACTTGTGTTTTGCCGTCTTGTAAATGACTTTAAGAACTTCAGATAACAGAGTAATTTTTAAATCATAGACACTCTAATTATATTAAGATAAACATCTCACAGAAGCTATATTTCAATACGTATTAATCATTCACCTGAAACGTGCAATTTTAAACCGTCTACGCTTGAAAATAGATAAGTAAATGCGATAAGAATTAGAGCCTGCAAATAAAAAAATGGTTTATCTGTCACCTTGCTGGTTTAGTAACGTTATTGCCTCATTTGTCTTGTATTCGATTTCTAAATTACCGAAGTTTTATACAGGCTGTTACTGTATACTCAAAAATAAATATTTTAGCCAAAAATTGTACTTTTTCTTATTATTCTAAAAATGAGTGACTCAGCCCTTAGCGATTGTTACCTAGGTACATATTCAGGAAAAAGGAACTCCTGTAAACAACCCGTAAGTTTTGGGTTTGATTAATTGTGTACTTTGTTATATTATTTGTTATTTATTGACTTATGTAGTTAAAAAATGTGACAGAAATAGTAAGGACTTGACCATGCGTTTGGCTTTCTAACGGCCAATGTTAATAATATTTCTCTCAAGATGGATTTCAAGCAATCTAGATAGCTGCGTATCCCCCGGCCTATCCTGTACCTAATTGCCATATATATCCTGTCCACAGATATGTTATTGGCAAGCGATAACATAAAACTACTTAGATCAAAATATCAATCTTGGACAGCAAGTTTTGGATTAGGATTGATTATTAATATTGGGCGTAAGTGGAAGAATGATTTCTTAGGCATCGCCAACTCATCATATTTTACCTATTTGTGTAAAAGCGTATGAAAATTGGTTTACATTCTCAGACGGACTTTTTTTATGTTATAAAATACATAAGCAGGCGGCTCTCTTAATATGACAGAGACAACCGTCGCTTTAGAAACATAGATGTTACTGGTGCCACGCCGTGTTATTGCCAGGATCCTGAGCCACATGATCAAGACTAGTGACTATACCCATCAACATAGATAACCACACTGGCGAACATTGACTGGATTTATAACTTTTTATATCTTATCGTATTGATATCAAGGAAATTAAACATTCATTCATGCAAATAAAACTAGATAAAAAATTATGCAAACGTTACTCATTGAATGTTCATGACCGATTACCCAAATTACTGTTATGAGTCACTCCTACGCAAATTCCGAGAATTTATGTCACTTGTACTATCATTAGGAACTTTATGAGTAATATAGGAAGCGGTACGAGAAGGTAGCAACAAAAAGTTTTTTATCCTTTTGAGACAATCTACTTGGCAACTCTTTAAGGTCACAGGATAAAGGTTTATTTGTACCTTTGTCGGCTGTGTTTTTTAATATTCCACTTTATTGTAATACTAGCTCTTCCGGCAAACTTCGTTTCCCCGTTGAGTTTGTATTGGAAAAAATAAAATGTTGTTTTTCATATTTTCCTCGGAGTCGAAAGGAATAAAAGTATCCTATGTCCGACTCCTGGCTGCTACCTCCCCATTAATTTTCAGCGATCAGTCAGTCTGACCAAATCAGTTCGGACGTTCTTGAGTTATAAATAGTGTAATTAAAGCGACTTTCTTTTAATTGTATAGATATAATTATGTAGGTTGTTAAGATCAATGAACATATAAGTAGATAGACAGTTTGCTGTTTGAAAATACAGGAAAATTGATAATTTAATCCATACGTATCCATACCAAGTCTCAGACAACAGCTGGTTTGATTAAATATAAATAGGTACCTGTACGCACTGGAGACAATTTGCTGATAAATAACAAAGGTGCCGTCTCGGGAAATGAGGTAACCATAACTAATGAATATTAATTGGAAAATTGCAGATACGTGAATATAATACACAATATTCTTCAATTTGAATACAACAAACCGGGATTAGGTAATTTGTATTTGCAGTCTTTAGTATGATTAATATTGTTATGACAAAAAATAAGCCTTATCTTTCTGTGTCATACAGTAGCGAATACAGTACACAATTATCTAGTAAAATACAGTAAACAAAAACCATCTTCAATTAAGTAATCAAAATAAATGATAAATAATGATCTCGTTGGTTTATGGGTTAGGTACGCTAACTAACCGTAGCGCCTAACGCTACCGATTATCCTCGAGGTATGGGTTCGATTTCCGGCGGGGACAACCATTTGTGTTATGAAAATTCTCTACATTTCCAGGGCTGAGTGTTCATCAAACTTACTCCAGTATCTATTTATTTATCGTTGGTCGTTAACACATAATAATATGTGCCCGGTTGGCGATAGGCTTGCTAGGGACTTAGTGTTTTCGACCAGTCGTGGGTGCCCTGGTTGTGCCTCTGCCTACCTCTTCGGAAATATTACTTACTGAGGTACTAACTTAATACCTAGAATCAATGAGATAGGAAAACGAAAGGCTTAAATAGGCCTACACAAGCGTATTGAAACTAAAATTTGTTTTTTAAAATAAACAAAGAAATTTGTTTCTTATTACAACATTTCCATGTTATTAAAATTATGGAAATATATTTATTTACACACACATATCAATTATAAAAATCAGGTGAACCATATCGGAGGTGTGCCAATTACCACCGTGATACGAAAATTCTATAAACTAGTGTCTACTCGCGGTTTTGACCGCGTACCAATATATATATTTGTAAATTGTAGCCTATATATTATTCTGATTTATCTTATTAATATTGTAATTGCAAAAGTTCGTATGTTTGTTTGTTTGATACTCCTTCACGCAAAAATTGCTAAACCATTTATATGAAATTTGCCGCACATATGGAGGGTAACTTGGATTAACATATAGGATAGTTTTTATCCCGAGAAATGTTCCTTTGGGGCCATTAACCTTGCGGGCAACAGCTAGTAAACTTTATTCTTACAAAATGTCATCTAAATTTGTTCAGTAGTTTGCGCGTAAAAGAGTAACAAATATTAATTCTTACAAACTTTTCCATTAACAGTAGTAGGATATACAACGGACTAAGTAGTCGTGGTTATTCTGTTTTGATCGCTGCATTAATTTAAGTTTAAATAAACGAACAATATTTACTATATTATTTATTATAGCATTGTCACATTTACACATCTATATTGAAGTTTATGAGAATTGTAAGGTCGTCGTTGTTAGACTGTTTAGCTAATGAAGTATAAACACGTATACCGGAAATTCTCTGGTGTTTCTTTTATGGTATATTTCCATATATCTGTATTAGGATAGACTACATTTCCTAACAGTCATGATAAATCTAGCTTTTTTATAAAAATGGTCTTCCGGATAAGAAAGAATATTAAGCGTATTGATAAGTTAGCTGCCACAAAAGAGATCACTGATGTTATAAGAGGATGAAGAGTAGGACTGGCACATTTTAGAACTCTCTCCGCCATAACTGTGGTCTAGCGGTTCAGTTGTTGGACTTAACTTGCAAGAGGTCCCGGGTTCGAATCTCGGGTTGGGCAACAAAAAGAGAATTTGGTTTTTCCGATTTTCTAATAACAAAAATGTTGCTCGGGATTGGAAATGTGGCCGGTTGGCGATAGGCTTGCCACCTATCACATTGTGGGACTTAGTGTCTTCGGCTAGTCGTGGGTGCCCTGGTTGTGCCTCTGCCTACCTCTTCGGGAATATGGGCGTGAAGATACACTAAATTTCGATGTCTGTTTTACTCATTGACCTCTAAGGGTTTTACTAAACACTATTTTAAATTGTCATCCAATCAATGACACGTCAATGACGTGATAGCATATTATTGGTTGATTTTAGACAATTTTAGGTAGTGTTTAGTAAAAACACGCATTTAACAAGTGTTTAACTTTTTTATAGCCCAGTTTGATGTGCTCATATCCCATTTATTAAAATTCAATTAGTCATATAATCAAAATATTTCCAATAACAAAACTGGTTGGATATGAAGAAAACCTTTTTGTTAAGAGAGAAAAAAAAATATTAATTCAGGTTTAAGGTAAAAGAGGAGATTAATAGTATGGCTTCTCTATCTTCGTGTGTGTCTGTCTTCATAATTCTCATAAACATCATAACCCCTAAAAGAATAGACCAACTTCGATTCGGAATTTTTAATTGAAAGCTGATGTGATCGAGATAGTTCTTAACTACATTATACATACTTAGATAGTTTTTGTAGGGGGATATTTTTTTTATATTACTCTGTTTATATTTTTGATTCTCAAATTTGTTTAATAAAAACCTCTACCGACTTTTTATAAGTATGTTTAGATAAATGAAAAACATTTCCAACCAAATACATCAATATTTATATAATACTTATTTATTTGTGCCGTTCAAATGTAAAATATTCAATGGGTACTTACGGCTATTTTCCAAATCTTTCATTGATTTCTCTTCAATAGAAATTTGAAGGTAATAAATAGCATTTACATATAGTGTTGTTTAGTATTGCTCCCACTCAATATCTTAACAAAAAGTTGTACTCTGGCTTGTGTGGGCGAGTCCAGGGTAACAAAATGATTGGCTTTGTACTCACTATCGTTGACAATCAAGATAAAGCTTTTTTAAATAAGCTTGGTACTTATAACTTGTGTGTTTTTCGAGGTAAGGGTTCTTTCAAAGAGACGTCAATTTGATTTTTGTTAATTATAAAAAAGTATCTTCACGCCCATATCCCCGAAAAATTAGGCAGAGACACAACCAGGGCACCCGCGACTAGCCGAAGACACTAAGTTCCATAATGTGATTCCATGATTTGGCAAACCTATCGTTAACCGGGCACATTTCCAATTGCGAGCAATTTTTTTTATTAGAAATTTGGAAAAACCAAATTTTCTTTTTGTTGTTTGAACCCGGGACCATATGCAGTCAAGTCCAACAACTGAACCGCTAGACCACAGAAGCGATTTTAGTTCAATGGTATTGTTATATGTATGTGTAAAGTGGCATAATATTTGTGTCATTACAACTGGAAGAAATTTAAGCAAAAATAAAAAAAAAACGAAGTGTTTAAGTTATTGTTGAAATGTAAATACAAGACAATTTTTTTATGATATTGGAAGGCAAACAAGCCAACAGATGCAAAATCAATGACTCCTGACAATAAGCTTACAAACGAAAAAATCCGTATCGAAATCGGTTTATCCTTTCAAAAGTTTTGATGCCACGGACAGACACGTTAAACATATTATAAGTAACAACCTTTTTTCCGATATGGGCTCAAATTTAAAAACATTGAAACTTCCTAAAGTTTCTTATTACTGTAGAGTTTTGTAAAAGTTAATGATTCTCTCGGATGTAAACCAGACTTGGCAATATTTATTTCTTATCACTTTGTGTTATACTCTTTCATCTAATGTCAATATCAAGAGTCCCCGACAGGAATTTTACTATTTTTACTCTGTAGGTGGCAAACAAATGGTCTAGAGTAACACTTGAATCTCGATTTCATGAAAGACTGAAATTTTAAATCGGATTTGTGGAATTTTGAACTGTTTAACACAAAACTAGCGTATTATTAAAATTATTAGTTGTAAAAAATTACTTATCCAAAAGAAAACTAATCAATGAATATAACAATTAATTATACCCCTATTATTATAATTAATCATTTAGAAACTCTACATACTCTAATCTAACTTACGTTTTCGAACAACAATTTACTATCGTAATTGTACGATTTCATTTATCACTTTCGTCGGAAAAAATCTATACATGCGTATCCTACGCCTGTCAGTAGATGAAACCGCCCTACTAAGATATTATAGTTAAGTAAGCTTCGAGTATATAGAATATAAATAAATATATTATTATGTGATGTATGAGAACTGCATTTACGTCAATGGTTGGCTACTAGCGTTACATATAAAGTGGTATTTATACATTTCTCGTAGTTGCCACTATTAATAAACTTATTCAGTAGTTTACATAATTAATCTATTTACATATTTATTACATAGTAGCAGCCTTTAGCAGTCCAAGCAGTCATCAGGAACTTATATCGAGTACCTTGGTTGTTGAAAGGCGGTAGGGTATGTGTGCCCATTCGC
>NJDD01007358.1:5079-17088 GCA_002245505.1 Calephelis nemesis
CCCCTCTGTACACATGGAGACGAAAACAAAATCATTCGAGTTTGATTTACAACAATAATTAATTGCCACATAGAAATTGACTGATATTCAATTTTTTTTAGCAAGCAGTTTTACTCTGGTCTTCAGTGATATATGGGTACAGTATGCTTTAGATACATATAATCGCCTCTATGGTCTAACGGTTTAGTTGCTGGACTTGACTACAAGAGGTCCCGGCTTCGATTCCCGGATGGGGCAACAAAAAATAAAATTGGATTTTTCCAATTTTCTAATAAACAACAATGTTGCTCGGGATTTTAAATGTCGGGCACATTTAAAATTTGACGATAGCTTTCCAACCTATCACATTGTGGGACTTAGTGTCTTGGGCTAGTCGTGGGTGCCCTGGTCGCGCCTCTGCCTACGTATTCAGGGATATGGGCGTGAAGATACTTTTTTTTATATACCTATATGTCAAACTGTAGGATTTCTTGAATGTAGGTATCATGCGAGTTGGAAATTGGAATCGTTTTTCCACAAATTTCCACCTTCGGACATCGAATTAGAATTTAAAGTATTGTGCCCAGCATCTTGATTCGCGACGATCTCCAACAGTGCGATTCCGAAGACATTTCTTATCCCGCCCAACACCTTTGTGGTATCAGTTGCCGTGGGCGGTATTTCCCAACGAATATGACTTAGGAAGAAAAGAGCGTACGAGAGTTCACTCCTTAAAAGTCGGCAACGCATTTGTGATACTCCTGGTGTTGCGGATGTCTGTGGGCGGCGGTATCACTTTCCATCACGTGACCCACTTGTTCGATTGCTTCCTCTTGTTTAAAAGAAAATAATTATTAACATTGAGCTACAAATATATAGAACAAATACGATAAAATTATTTATTGTTTACTATTAACTCAATTTTAATAATTCGCCAGTATTGTGTTCAAGAGTTCCTAAAAATATCCCTGGATAAGTTACGCAAATTGAATCTTACCCCCAAGTAAGCAACCCATATGTTTGTGTTACAAGTGTTAGTTAACGATTCCAATACATATAAATACTAAAATAGTTACCAGAATAAATTTAATAAGCATCCAGACCTAGACCAGAATGCAGATCAAAATGTTCATCGCACAAATGCCTGCGCCGTAGGGAATCGATCTTGAGCCTCGCGGTTAGTCAGTGCAGTAAGGCGTCTACGCAAGCTACTCGGCCAAGGAGGCGGTAAATAAATGGCCTGTAATCACATACTCGATTCCAAATTCAAATATTGCACGAAACCGAGCTTTAAGAGTAAGAGTAAGAGAGTTTTTCCCCGTGTTGGTCCGGGCTTCCCCGTGTTGGTCCGGGCTCCTTTGTAGAATAGACCATCTGCCTTCCTGTGCCAGGCAGCTCGTAAAAGGCGAGCAAAGGCTCACCGTCACTAACACCGTGACATTTGACTAGGTGGTAGAGTTTAGCAGCGACTCGGCCGGATTGGTACCACCGCCTTACCTATTCCTGCCGCCATAACGTCATGACGTGTTCCAAGTGTGTGAGGGCAAGGTAGCCGGTAAACTTACTTTTGCTCGAGGCCTAACATCCCGGCCCCAGGTTGGCAACACACCGTTACCACCTTTGGTGTCTCTAGGCGGCGTGAATTTCTTACCATCACGAAATCCGTCTGCTTGTTTGCCTTCCAATATCATAAAAAAAAAAACATACTGAACTGTTTCTTCATCTCATTTTCTTTTCAGAACAATAACTATGCATTTGGTAACTGTTCTTACTCGAATTTATATTTTTTTCTGATACGTTATCGATTACAATATTACAAGAAAGTATTTTTATTATTAATACTTAGTTACTATTAGTTACTACTACTTATTAGTTATACTTTTAAGTATTAGTATTAATACTTATGTATTGATAAAATTAAAATTTATTTTTATAATTAATTTATTATTGAAAATAGAGAAAAACTTTAAATTCCTAAATCGTATGAAATCTGTCGAGATTTCAACGAGATTATCAACGAGGTTTCTGCAACATATTGTGATTGCCCCTTTAAAAAAGTTTTTTCTTAATTTTATTCGACCCTCATTAGGAACATTGAATTCTATGGGGAAGTTGTCAAATAAGCAAATGTTGATTATTGTGGACTCATGTCCAGAATATGGAAGATTTATTCTTAGTTAAATTTATTTGTTATTAAACTGAGGCCATTTTAATACTTTCAAGATTTGAGAAAGTGGTGAAAAGTTGATAATGATCTGCAGATATAAAATCATTTGACTTCTTATCAAAGGTAAGTTTACCGGCCACCTTACCCTCCAAACCGGAACACGTAAACGCTGACGTTATTGCGGCAGGAATAAGTAAGGACTAGTCGCTGTGAAACTCTACCATCTAGTCAGATATCACTGTGTTATTAACGGTAAGCCTATGTTCGCCTTTTAAGAGCTGCCTGCCAGAAACGCAGATGGTCTATTCTGCTAAGGAGCCCAGACCAACAGGGAGAAAAACCTTCCTGATAGGCAACTCGTAAAAGGCGCCAATAGACTCACAATCACTAACACTGGGAAATATAACTAGGTAGTAGATTTTCGCAGCGACGTTTTTGGAGTGCTATAACCGCCTTACCTGTTCCTGCCGCCATAACATCAAAGCTTGCTACGTGTTTCGATTCGGAGGATAAGGTAGCCGGTACACTTTTGCTCCAGGCCTAGCTTCCTAGCTTCTGGTTGGCAACGCACCATTGTCATTCTTTTTCTTACCATCGTGATATACGTCTGCTTGCTTGCATTCCTTTATCAGCAAAAAAATATATAACCTTACCTTTCTTTAGAATCGCTCTATCTATTTAAAAACCGCCTCAAAATCCGTAGCGTGGTTTTCAAGATCTAAATATACAAAGAGACAGCGTAAAGTGACTTTGTCTTGTATGTACTATGTAGTGATGCCAAACACATATAAATTATTTCGTTAAGTACCAGTTACACTGTAATAATGGACAGCTATCTTATATACGTTATTTAATGTCTAATTATAGTACATGTTTCTATAACTAAACATATACATTTTATATGTGAAATGATAACAAACAATCATATTATGGCTATTATAAATTTCGATAGCAAGAAACAACCGCTGCCGATACACCCAAGATACTATCTATAGATATGTTATGTCCTGTGATCTTGGTGATAGGCTGATTGTGTCTACCGGCTGCCCAACCCTAGACATATTAAGTATATTATGTTATCTTAAAATGGCTATCATAATTAAGTTGTCTTACAAATCTGAACTTCAAAATTATCTTGAAATCTATGAGAAACATCAAATTTATAACTTTCTAGAATATTTTATCAACCTTAAGAACATTTTTACAACTATTAAAATATTCTTATTCAAAATGAAATAAAAGTAACCGTTTGAACAGTAGAACCGTGGAGAGAAATTGGAAATCTTTGTCGTTATCGAGAGTTCCTCCGTATAAAGTCAGCGATGTAGAATCGACGACAGCATCAGGAATGAAATCAAGATACCGGAACTAAGAAACGGGTATTTTACTTCTGACAAAATGTAACTGAAATTTATTGAATTTAAAACTCTTCAATGGTTAACACTCCTTACTTAAGAAAAAAAGAAAGCTTCTTTATACAAAGTCGCCTTCCCTGCCCCTATGTCCCTTTGTATGCCTAAATCTTTAAAATTACGCAACTAATTTTGATGAGGTTGTTTTTAATAGATAAAGTGATTGAAGAGGAAGGTTTGTATGTATATTTTATACCCGTGAATAATAAAACTTTGTGCCAGACACCTTAAAAAATACGCTTCATGCTTGGCACCTTGTAAGAGGTGCACATAGGTTGAATAGATCTTTAGCCACCAGACTGGCGTTTGGGCGCTCTGCAGGAGCCATTAGCAGCCTTATTCATAACTGCAGTAATTGTCACTGTGGTGTTTCGGGCTTAAGGATAAAGTAGCTGGTATCACATTATTCCTAACATCTTGGCGACGCTACTACAACATCTAGGGGTGCATCCCACAGTGCGTTGGGCTGTGTTGCAAAGAAACTTGTGGTTTATCCTCCTCGCTCCTCTCCCTGTATTGTATTTAGTCCATGGATGCATCTTACCATTAGGAGAGCCATTTCCCGCATCTCCATTTGACCGCCTCTTTGGTCGAGTGGCTAGCGTACACGCCTAACTACACCAACTAACCGCGAGGCTCGTGTTCGATTCCCGACGGGGGCAGGCATCTGTTATGAGCATTTAGATGTCTCCATTTTCGGGTCTGGGTTTAAATTTATCCTGGTATCTATTTAAGTATTTCTATGTATTAGTATCGTTGACTAATACCCATAACACAAGCATATAATTTGCTTACGTTGGGGTTAGATTCAATTCGTGTATCTTGTCCAGGGATATTTATTTATTATTTATTATTTGTCTGCTTATAAACTGTCTTATCACATAAAGAAATTATAAGTGATTTACTCTGACTAAAATTAATAACTCTGATTAACATACAAAAACATATTTCGTTTGTATAATATAAATTCTTAACAATTAAGTGACTCTTTCATTTATTTATTTGTTTGGAATCACTATCAAAAATAATTATCAACAGCACATCCTACCAATTAAGTGAAACTATCACTGAATCATTGGTAAATACTATCAAAAATAATTATCAACTGCAAACCCTACCAATTAAGTGAGACTATCACTTAAAAATTGGTAATTACTATCAAAAATAATTACCAACTGCAAACCCTTACAATTAAGTGGGCTTATCATTTAATCATTAGAAATCACTATCGAAAATAATTATCATCTGCAAACCCTGACATTTAAATGAGACTATCACGTAGTTAATTGAAGTCATTATCAAAATAATTATCAACTACAAACCTTAACAATCAAGTGAGACTATCACATAATTATTTGCAACCACTATCAAAAATAATTATCGATAGCAAACTTTAACAATTAAGCAAGACTATCACTTAATCATTTAAAATCACTATCAAAACTAATTATCAACTGCAATCTCTGACAATTAAGTGAGACTATCGCTTATTGTTAAGAATCACTATCAATAAAACTCGTAATTATAAATTTCAAAAGATTATTCCATATTATTAACGCAGGAAGAAATAATTATCATCTACAATCCCTAACAATTGAGTGAGACTATCACTTAATTATTTTGAACGGCTATCAGAAATAATTTTATACTGAAATCCCTAACAATTAAGAAAGACTATCGCTTATTGTTAGGGATCACCATCAGAAATAATTGTAAACTGCAATCCGCAGTTTGTTAACATTGTTAAGCACTATCATCGTACTACGAGTATCCTTGTTATTCTCTCAAACCGGATGATATCGCTAATTGGGTTTCCGACGGCCGGAATGGAACTTTAACTAGTGTTAGGTCTAACTACTCGCAATGGAATTTTTGGTAAATATATTCAACTACCTGTTATTTTCTATAACAATTAACAACTCTAGCTAATCTTTTTGATTAACTTCAGCATTAATTTAATTCGTAAATCGCTATCGTCGATACTCGGTATTTTAAATAAAATTTATTTTTGAAAGCATGAGAAATAATATGCATATTGAATACTAAAATAAATACTACGACATTTCATTGAAGGTTCTTTGATATCTACCGAAGTTAGTTAAACAATTTTTCTGTATACTACATATTTTCACTCAAGTTTATATTCCACGCCCATATCTCCGAAGCGGTAGGCAAAGGCACAACCAAGGACACACACACGACTAGCCGAAGACACTTAATCCTACAATGTGAGAGGTGGCAAGCCTATCACCAACCGTCCCATATCCAATTCCGAGCAATGTTTTTTTATTAGAAAATTGGAAAAACCCTATTTCCTTTTTGTTGCCCGACCTGGGATTCGAACCCGGGACCTCAGGCAGTTAAGTTTAACAACTGAACCGCTAGACTAGACCACAGAGGCGATATTACACTATTTGTATATTATTTGATATGACTTATTTGAACATAATTGATCGCCTCTTTGGTCAAGGGGCTAGCGTACATGTCTAACTCTACTGACCAACCGCGAGGCTTGGGCTCGATTCCCGATGTCTGTCTTTCCGGGTCTAGGTGTCCATTTTTTCTGATGTCTATTTAAGTATTTCTGTGTGTTAAAATCGTTAATCATGACACAAGCATGTTTTTGCTTACTTTGGGATTAGATTCAATTTGTGTTACGTGTACAGGGATATTTATTTATTCAGGAATACTAGGTACTACTAAAATAACGTTGTGTTGGGAATTAGAATCTCCTGCTAGTTGTAAGTGTCCTCGTTCCACCTTTGCCTACTTTGTTAAGGATACGGGCGTGAATTGTAATCGTCGGCTTACGTTTAAAGGTGTGGAGAAAGATCCCTAATCACTTTTTCCTTATCTATATACATAAAATAAAGTGGTGTTAGTTACACTATTTGTAAATCAAGAACAGCTGAAGCGATTTTGCTGAAAATTGACGGCATGGTAGCTTAGAACTTTAGCTTAGAATTCTACTCCGAGGGAACAGAAGCACATATTCGATGGAAAAACAACATTTTGAATTTTTCATATACAAACTGAAAGGATGGAACAAAGTTTTTTGGAACAGCTAGTTATATATATAAAAGAAAGTCGTGTTAATTATACCCAAGAACAGTTGATTCAGTTTGCCTGAACATTGAAAGTAAAGTAGCTTAAATCCAGGAGAAAGACATAGGATATATCATATCCTGCTAAATATCGGGGAACGACACGACAGGGGTAGAACGAAGTTTCCGGAATAGCTTTATAATATGAATATACCAATATTGCTACTTTTGAGACGACTTAATGTACTACTTACATATTATAGATCGGTACTAAAAAAGGTAAGCAATACATTAGGTCATTATTAACCGCTACCTCTCAATGAAATATAATGGAGCTGTATGGCATATATTCATTTATAATGTTTTAAACATTTATTGGTACTAGCGGTCACCCATTGGTTGAAATTCGACGATAGTAAATTTTTAAAAAATCTTGTTGATAAGAACGCCATCTTAATTTTTTAAGACCAACTACTTTGTTTTCAAACTTTTTAGCGCGCCATCTGTGATCTTTTATCTTTATCATTACTATATTTGTTTGTGTGTGTCAAATGCACGGTAGTGTGGCTAATATTTTATTTATTGATTTAACGTACTTTATAAGTATTATTATTTAAAATATATTAGCGTTCTGCACTTCTCCTACACTTAAACTATAAGTGTGACAAATTTTATGCTTTTATTTTTAAATTTTTATGCAATTTTCGTAAAAAGGTTTTCAAAGTTTTGACATCACGTATTACTACAGATCATATAATATAATCAAATACTAACGATAATTTACTAAACAATTGAAACCAGGACTTTTGACTGTTATATGAAAAATAGACCCAAAACATTTCAAACACATCTGTCGAGAACGTGCTACGCCTCTTCGTAGCTGTAGCCTGTAGCCTCGTAGCTGCTACATTACATCAAACGTCTTACGAACAATGTGCGATCTTCATAGCATTTCGTACCATAAGTATAGTAAATAATATAATACTTATGTTTATATTAAACCGTAAATAGTACGATATAATTTGTTTAATTTACCGATACAAATTGCAATTCACAATAATTATTAACACATAGTATAAAACAAAGTCATTTTGTGTGTCCCTTTGTATGCTTAAATCTTTAAAACTATGCATGGGGTTTTGATGGTTTTTTTTTAAATATATAAAGTGATTGAATAGAAAGGTTTGTACTTATATTTAATACACGTGGGAAGCTGAAGCGGGACGCTAGTTAACTTTAGAATTAGATACCATGTAAAACAAAAGAAGCGCTACATTTGAATGTGAATGTGTTTCTTGTGTTTTGACCTGATTTCTTTACATTTTTTTTAGTAAAAAATAGTAAAGAACCTAAATAGAATAGAAAGACCTGTCCTAACCCTATTTACTTAAGAGAGAGATAAGGTTTTTAAATTTGAACTTCATTGTCATTCATTACGGTACAGTCCGATTATTTTTTGGTTAAAGTGAACTTTATAACATTACTAAATGAATATTTCAAGGCATTAGTTAATTTCTACGAATAGGGAACACGCAATTATGAAAACATGTTGAAGTTTGGAAATTCTTAAAAAAGTATATATTTCGTCAGGTTAGTTTCTACGAATAGGGCTTGACGAGATAAACACAGTTATAAAATATAAAATTTGGATATTGCTTAAAAAACCGAAATTATTTATAGGAAAAAAACGAGTAGTTTTTTTCTAATCTAAAAAACTTAAAGCTTTATAAAATAGAAAGAAATTAAATTTTGTTGAATGGGTCGCTTATACCTTCATATTTTTGATGAGTTGTTAATATATATATATAAACGGGAAATATTAAAAAAATGAAATCTAGAATCTGTAGATTTCGACATAAAGTTCATTGAACGCAAGTTTTCATAACTGTTTTTTTATGACATGTCGCCTTTACGTGCCGTAGTATGCTTTTAAGATACTATTACTCCCTCATCATCAACATTCTAATTTTATTTCTAATGTAAACATATATAGACCATACTGTAATAAAAACCTTTTTAACAAATTGAAGTCTTTATCTCAAATATATTAGTGACGCTAAACACACTGATTACGTCTAATCCGGGGAGACACTGGTAGACCTTGTGGTGGCTTATGAACACATTAAGCCCAATTTACTCTGGCAGCTTAAAATGTAATGCGGGATATAAAAAAGTTGTATAACATTGAGACATTATTATTTGCATTATGATTTTTTAATTAAATACTACTTGAAATATCTTCAGGCCCATATCCCCAAACAGGTAGGCAGAGACACATCCAAACCAACTACGAGTCGCCGAAGACACTAAGTCCTACAATGTGATATGTGGCAAGCCTATAGCCAACCGAGCACATGTCCAATCCCGAACAACGTGATTTTTAATAGAAAATTGAAAATTTTCATGTCCCATTTTTTCTTGTTGCCCGACCAGGGATCGAACCCAGAATCTCAAGAAGTTAAGTCCGACGCCGGACCACTAGAGCACAGAGGCGATATTATATAGCACCCTTGGACTTACTTTTTCCTTTATAATATAAATATATTATATTGTGACATTAGATTTGAAAAAGACTTTCGTGTGTTTTAATAATCTACAAAAACTTTCACCAACGACATGGTTTAAATCCGCTATCTTAGTTTTATTTGGATGACGCTAGCCATTTAAGCTACTAAGGATTCTATTGATGCTTTGAAATATTTAACTCCATTCTTGTATATAAAATGGCAAAATATCGTTAGTGAGAGACACAGTGACGATAGTTGTGGTAAATGAAAAACAACAAAATAAATTATTTGTAACAAATGTAGTTCCCCTGTGAGAGGAAGGAAACGGGGCTCGTGAGTGTTTGCTGTAGACAAACAATGGGTTTGCAATTTGTGGAAACGACTATCGGTACATGTAAATCAGGTCCCGCAAAATAGAACTTCGGATTCTCTCACGATGAAATTAAAGTTTAGTATGTATGTATCGTCACGCCCATATCCCCGGAGCGGTAGGCAGAGGCACTACCATGACATTCACAAGTAGCCGAAGACACTAAGTCCCACAATGTGATAGGTGGCCAGCCTATCGCCAACCCGGCACATAACCAATTCCAGACAAAAAAATAAGTTGAAAATGTACGTTTTCAAAATGTTTTATTGCTTGACCCAGGAATCGAACCTGGAACCTATAGAAGTCAACTGCTAGACCAAAGAGTAATAATACAAAAGTTTTATTTTGATAAGGTAGCGAACAAGCACACGGCTCTCACACATGGTAAGAGATAAGCGTGGGCTGTATGTAGTTACCATAGAATATGTTTTCCCCGTGTTGGTCCGGGCTCATTATCAGAATAGTTCATCTGACTTTTGCCAGCAGTGTGTAAAAGGCGATCATAGGCTTAACGCCACTAACACCCTGACATCTAACTAGTTGGTAGAGTTTCGCAGCGACTCGCCCGGATTGGCACCACCGCCTTATCTATTCCTGACGCCATAACGTCAACACTTGACGCTGTTGTGTTCCGGTTCGGAGGATAAGGTAGCCGGCACATTTACTTTTGCTCGAATCCTAACATCCCAGCCTCAGGTTGGCAACGCAATATTACCACCTCTGGTAGGCAGGTCTGTAGACGGCGTGAATTTCTTACCATCAGGAAATCCGTCTGCTTGTTTACCTTGTTTTATTACGTTTAGTATTACTAAACTAAATAAATTAACTAAATATCCCTAGAAAAGTTACACAAATTGAATCAAACCCCAAAGCAAGCAAGTTATACGCTCGTGCTATGGGTGCTAGTCAACGATACTAATATAAGAAATACTTAAATAGATACCAGAATAAATTTTATAAACACCTACACCCGGATATGCAGATATCTAAATCTTCATCACATAAATGCCTGCCCCTGTCGGGAATCGACTCCGAGCCTCGCTGTTGATCGGTGTAATTAGGCGTGTACGCTAGCCACTCGACCAACGGGGCTGTCACTAACAACTAATAAATTTCTTTTTATAAAAAACATATTTCTACTATTCAATAACACAACATTATTTATGTATTATAAAACAAAATAGTACCATTAAACAGGCAAAGCACAGGATATAAAAAAACAACGTATCAAATTAGTTCAGTTATTTAAAAGAATTATGCAAATTTCTCAGAAAATTCACAATAAGCAGGTTTAATGCCTCGTGAGCCTTTATCTTCCCGAAACAGGAGAAAGTATCTATAGAAATGTCTACGGGAAAAGGGATAAGAACAACATTCGGGTCCTTTTGGATGATAGTCGTTTATAACGACACTTGGGGCTCACCACAATTTGGTTGTATGCTTTTAAAGGACATTTGCAGGGTTAATAGGGTATTTGCTTTAAAGCTACATATGGATTACTTACAATGGTGTAAAGGATAAGGCATTCGATATGGAATGTATTGTGATTTATATTGTTAAAAAGAATAATCGAGAAAAGAAAAAAGTGACGGCTAAAGCGAACAATGAAATTTAATTTAAATTATCTAAGTATAAAAGTCATATAGATAAGGAACTTTGCAAGTTATATTTAGTTTAACATGCTCTTTTGAATATGTGAGTCATACACATGTAGAAATTTGAAAGTTAATTTCAGGCTTAAATACTCTTTTAAATGTAAGAGTCATACTGGTATGAAACTTTAAAAAATAATTTTAGGTTTACATGATCTTTCAAATCTTATATTACTCTTAGTCGCACAGACATGGGACTTTGAAAGTTAATTTAAGGCTAGCATGCTATTATAAATATGAGAGTCATACAGATATGTAAATTTGAAAGTTAATATTAGGCTTACAAGCTCCTTGAAATAAAAGAGTCATATAAATATGGAAATTTTAAAGTTAATTTTTAAGCTTACATGTTCCTTGAAATGTAAGAGTCATACAGATATCTTAATTTGAAAGTTAATTTTAGGATTATCTACGCTTTTTAACATAAGAGTTACACAGTTACGTAATTCTTAAATTGATTTTAGGCTTACATACTTTATAAAACATAAGAGTCATACAGATATGGAACTTTGAAAGGTAATTTTAGACTTACATACTCTTTCAAATATAACAGCCATAAAAGTCTGAAAATTTGAAAGTTACTTTTAGGCTAACCTATATAATCTACATAGATAAGACAGACTTTAAACAGATATGGAACTTTGAAAGTTAATTTCAGGTTGTTTGGTAGACATTTTTTATGTGGGATGTCACCAAAAAGGCTCAAGGCTCTCCTTGTGGTAAGAGAAAACCGTGGCCTAGAGACACCATAAATGCTACAGACTCGACGCTGTCCTGAGGGCGGGATGGAAGTCCTATGCAAGTATACTGGCCATCTTACCCTCCAGACCGGAATATAACGGAGTCATAATGGCAGCAAAAACGGTTGAAGCAGTGGA
>NJDD01007358.1:26948-50980 GCA_002245505.1 Calephelis nemesis
TTACTATTGGCTATGCCTGGAATTTGCTCAAAATCTGGATATTTCAAAAACCTCTTTAAATATCCAGACGTAAAGAATCTTATTTCATCTTTCTAGACCACCGCCTTTCCTATTCTTGCCGCCATAACCTCCTGCAATGCATTTATTTTAAAATTCGAATTTTTTTGTACAATTTCACTTACAAAATATGATAATTGTTTATTATTGCAAATAAATAAATCTGTCGAATATAACGCAAAATAAGCAAATTATGCGCTTGTTAACATAAACCCCCGTGTTGGTACGGGCTCCTTTGTAGAATAGACCATCTGCCTTCCTTTGCCAGACAGTTCGTAAAAGGCGAGCATAGGCTTCCCGTCACTAACACTGTGACATCTGACTAGGTGGTAGAGTTTCGCTGCGACTCGCCCGGATTGGTACCACCGCCTTACCTATTCCTGCCGCCATAACGTCACGACGTGTTCCGGTTCGGAGGGTAAGGTAGCCGGTAAACTTACTTTTGCTCGAGGCCTAGCATCCCGGCCTCTGGTTGGCAACGCACCATTACCATCTTTGGTGTCTCTAGGCGACGGGAATTTCTTACCATCAGGAAATCCGTCTGCTTGTTTGCCTTGCAATGTCATAAAAAAAAAGCGCATTGGGTCAACGATACCAGAAAAACATTAATAAAACCCCAGACCAAGAAATGCTGATATGTAAATGTCCATATCACACAAATGTCTACCTTCGTTTTTCTTTTCTTTTCTTTTCGTTGGAAATCGAACCCTAGCTTCGCCGTTAATCGATAGAGTAAGGCGTATAAGCTAACCAATCGATCAACGAGGCTGTCAAAAAGGGGATTTATAAATGTGTGTGCGTACACGTGCATGTATTCATGTGTCGTAATCGCAACGGAAAATTCAAAATTTCTTAGGAGTTCCAGACTAACAAAATAAACTGAATTATAATTACAAGTTGGTAACCTTTGATGTTAAATTAAATCAATTAACAGGCTTGTTCTAATTAGTTTCAAAACGTTAAATTTTACATTCAGTACATATTGCTAGAGATAAACCCGTTTTAATAAAATAAATGGGTTACGAGAGAAACACGTGGAGTAATTTACAAACTCGTTACTGTTGTCTTAAGATAAGTATTTTACTTGAGAATTGTGGATAGTGGATACAAGTACTCAACTTTATTTGTATTTATTTAACCTGTCTTTAAATATATATAAGTCCAAGACGTTTTATTAGCAAAAACACAATGTGATGCGTCTAAAATAGAGAATTTATTTATTGAAACAAAAGATACGTTCTACAAAATTAACATAACTAAAGAATAACTAACCTAAAATAGAGAATCGACAATTATGTTCATGCTTTACTTATAACTTTAGTAGTCCTATTTTATATTGTTTCTTACATAAACAAAACCAATCTTCCCTTCTCTAATTTGTATGAATCAAATTTTATTTTTCTATGTTTGACTTAGACACTTTTTTATCTTTTTTCTATAACTAATCGCTATGGCCAGAATTCAGTGCTCTTCATAAACGTTAATGACGATGTCAGCACAAAGCTTACATATATATATTGTGTTACTCGTAACTGTGTATTTTATAGAAAACTTGCAACCCGTTCCGTCTTCGAACGGGTGGAAAATATATTTTCCTTAAATAAATTCATTAAGTTTTTTTTTTAATTTGTATCACTCTTAAATGGAACGTTCGATTTGAATGATTCAAATAATAATGTACTGGCATTGAAACAACATTTATCATTACATCTTACTATCATCAAAATAAACTCTCGTTAAACACATGTTTTACTAATCACTGACTAAAATTGGATTCTCAACTACTAGCTACGTCTAGCACGTGTAGCATATTATAGGTTGGATGTCAATTTTATACAAACTTTAGCAAAGCAGTAGTCCTCATTTTTTGCGGTAATACGATAAATAATTTATTTGGTTAAAAAAAGAATTCTTTGGATTTACGTCCAAACAGCAGAATAAGTATTAAAGCAATTGCAAAGTTACAAAAAAAATACATAACAGGACAGCTAGATATTAAAAAAATACATAAATTGTGATTATATGGTATTTCAGGAACAATACGAGTACGAGTTCTTTACAGGTGTACTTAACATTGTGTCTAGACATTACACGAGAATTGTAGTACAAAGTCCCCGAATGTTATTGTTACCGCTTGTCCTCTAAATTAGGAGCGGGATAACGCGGACGGAATATTCCGGCCCCTCCTTCATTATTTAAATTTAAATCGCTCAGAATTCAGAAAATGTAATTTTAACAACGCCAAAAGTTAGGACCCATTTCAATTTTTAATTTGTTAATTAACTTCCAAAGGAAAGTGCTGTTCGTTTGTTTTACTTGCTTGTGCTCTTATAACATTATAAATGTGTTATTTCATATACTCGTATTATAATAATTAATGTCACTCACGTTATGAGGACAGATGATAAAGAAAAGACACGGACCACTTTCCACACAAAGTTTACCCTCAAAGCTGCAAAAACTACATAATGCTTAATTAAAATACTCCAATCAATATTTTTAACTGAAATCAAATCTGTATCACGGACACTTATTTTTAAAACGATATCAATAAAATATATAAGTTTTTTTTTACTCATATAAACTATTAAGGTTATATTCCCCAAAAACAAAAAACATTGGAATTATACTTTGTTTTTATGAACTAAAACTGCTTTACAATAGTCTCCAATGGTTCATAAGTAACTTAAACTAATATTAAACATATGACGTGAACGGAATTTGACAACACAACACATATTTTTTAAATGTACGAACGGAAAACTTGATTTCAAATATTATGTCCGCGGACCTCGTCGTAACTCGACACGACGTTGTTTCTACAACGGTTCAGATTAATGACACTAGGGGGTTATAGTAGGGGAGCCCGCGAGGCTGAATGTGTAGTAACTCCAGCGTTGTTGGGACCCATTGGACTTAGTAGATTAAATAGTGGAGAGTAAAAAAGGTCTAATGAGATCTTTATTTTTAATGGTGCGTTGAGCGTCTAGAAGCCAAAAAACAATTCCAGTCACTTTTAGACGAACTTATCAGATATTAATATTATATATTCTTAATCTGTCTCCGAGAACAGAAACATGTCAATCAGACAGCATGCCGTAATAGACAATAAACATGTTCAAACCATCAGAAAATTTAAACATGCCCTTATTGGCATGCAAACAAACCCACCGTACTTTAATCTGACATGTTTGAGTATATTTTCAAGCCAAAACAATAGACAGATAACCCTGCATGCGTTCCTCTATATACAGGTTTGATACATTATGGAGGTGCTTCAGCATGGTAGGTACAGGACATCTCAAATATCTTCATCTGACGCGCCTAAGTTACTGCAAAACATCCCCTCTTAGGCTCCTCTACTATTAGTAATGGGGTGGTACTTAAGAACTCATGAATCTGTAAGATAAATATATCGGTTTTGTCGCGGGATATATTTGTTTAAGACCTAAACAAATAAGTGGCTAAAATGGGCGTTTTATATTTCTCTTGCGATACGTAATTTTAATCAATTTAGGTTAAAGTACAAACTTCAATGTTTTATTTAATAATAAGCGAAGTGAATGTACAACACCCCCAACAATTTTGAAGTGAAAGCTTTAGCAGCGTTATGCACTTTTTGTGATGGGTCAAAAATTTCCAATTCGTTAGACGGAGCGAGATTGAAGCTACTGTATGTTGTCGCCGCATCTCATGCTATGATTACCTATATATATATACGCCGGCTGGATGACACGAAGATGTCAACACGGCATGAAAAATCTGTATTTTTTATTAACAAAGCAAATTAAATGAATATTGTATTTTATCACATAAATTAAAGTTCATTTATATTGATAATTAAAGTAATTCGTGCAAAATTATTCTCCAACTGTACCAAAACACCGTTAACATTCAAGTTTTCACTTCTTCCAGCAACCTCAGAGTGGAACCGGTCTATTTTTTTTATTACAACGTGTAGACCTGAATGAGTGATAATAACTAACACTTTACAGGTTACTTTTTCAGTATTACCACTAAACTGTTATCAATGCCAATACCTAATCTTACCTAATCTTACCTTTACCTTAACTTTACCTTTACCTAATCTAAACAACAGTATCTAAACTAAACGATAATAATCCATACTTCCACACTTATTTTATAGGACGGATCGTTTGTTTATCTGTCTGCTCAACCGCTTATGCGGCTAAACCGCTAGACCAATTTTGATGAAACTTTATGTGTGAAGACACAAAGTGATATGTGGCAAACCTCAGATAGTATCCAATCCCAGCAACGTTGATTTCATCACAAAATAAAAAAAACACATTTTTCTTTTTTTTGCGCGACCTGGAGATTGAACCCGGGACCTTATGAAGGCGTATTCGTCCTCAGGAAATCTACTAGATTACTTTCATATAAAAAAAATATCAAATGGAAAAAATAACAGTTTTGAGTTCTTTTTACAATAAAGAACTCCAAATCTGATTCCTGTGTAATACTTTGTAGTATTCTAAATGAATCAGATATCTGCGTTGCTTATTGTCACGTATATATTTTATAAAGTAATACTATCGTAATATGCGTTGCATATTTCAGTATGCTATGACAGTTGCGCTTTAATAGTTTTAACAAATTCAGTAAATGTTTGAATTTCGAATGAAATGCTCATTACTGTGACGTCACTTGATTAACGCCATGATGATGATTCTGTTTTAACAAACCGCGACCACAATAGAATCGGTAAAATATTAATCGTTGGCAAAAAACTGTAGTGAAACTCTTGAATCTCGATTTTATGCAAATTGGAAATTGAAATTGGATATGGCATTTTAAAGTTAAAGCCACGCCCTTATCGACAAACAAGTAGGCAGAGGTCTACCCAGGGCATCCACGACTAGCCGCAGACACTAAGACCCACAATGTGATAGGGAACTGGGAACATATCCAATTCCGGGCAGCGTCATCTTTATTAGAAAATAAAAAATATACATTTTCTATTTTTTTTGTTGCCCAAGTCGGGGATCGAACCCGGACCTCAAATCACTCGAATAATTTTATCCAAGGATGGTATCAAGAGTCTTGGGCGTGTTTGTATGAAAATGTAATGAATATGGAGGAAGCAGGTCTGTTGAAATCATGAAACTTTCCACTCAATACTCTCTGTATACCCCTCGTGGGAATTTGTATGAAGGTATGTAAGCATACGTATTTATTTAATAACTTGCCTCTCCATTGTGGTCTAGCGGTTCAGGTGTTGGACTTGACTGGACGACGTCCGGGTTCGATTCTCGGGTCGGGCAACTAAAAGAAAAATTTGGTTTATCCAATTTTCTGCTTTCTGCTCGGGATTAAATATGTTTCGAATTGGCGATAGGCTTACCACCTGTCACATTGTGGGACTAAGTATCTTCGGCTAGTCGTGGGTGCCATGGTTAGCTTCTGCCTACCTCTTGTGGTTATGAGCGTGAAGATACTTCTTTTTTTTAATAACTTAAATTATTAAACATTGTTCATTAAAGTCTTACTTTACAATCATAAATCTTAAAAAAATATCGATCGATTGTTAGAATTAATTTTAAAGTTAGAAAGAATTTAGACTCAACGTTTTTTGAGCGTAACATTGATTTTAGTAACAATTTAATACTCTGCAATAAAAAAATAGTATTTGTAAATATATAAAGGACTTTTCGAGACTTATATTAAAAACTTCAAAGATAAATTACTTAACAAACTTAATTCTTGTAATTGCTCTTGCGTGTTAAGATCAGATACTTTTGTATAGTTTTGTACACCAGGTCTACATATTCCAATTATTGTTTTCCTTTAACGGGTTGGCTGGAAGAAATTTCATTCATTTGATATAAGCTCGCCCTTTGTACTTATGTTTATTTTAGTCTGAAGTTTTTCTGTATTTTTTTTTGTTTTGTAAAATAAAGAGTTAATAATAATAATAATAATAATACTTGTTTGTTCTTGACATATTACTTCTACCAAATTAAGGTTTAGCAAAATGTAAAACAAAAATCTAATTTCACTTAAGCCTCAAGCAGTTATTCGTGATAAAAAAAGAATACAAAAGCTAAAATATCATTTAGCGATATTATTACTGGAGGTTACACTGTCAATAAAAACCTCTTTTTCATTTTGACTTTGTTTATTTATATCAAAAGATTTTTGAAAGAGAGATATATTAAAGAAAGTCAGCAATATTTGGAAATGATAAAAGGTCTTTGCTTTGGAAACTCCAGAAGTATTATATCTTCATGGCTAATACACAAAGAAACCGTGATACTACGGTACTAACACCGTTGTCATAGCGATAATACATCCCTACATTGAAAAGAAAATTATGCTAATAATAGCGATGTGATTGTTAATGGTCCGAATACTGTATGCTATACTCGCTTTTTCATAAAATTTGATATTACAATTATTATAAGAACGGTTTATACGTCCATGTTTGTAAATTTACTAATAATTAGAAATTAACAATTAGAAATAAAACGAGAGTAACCGACATAGTTCAGAGAGTCAGCAAGCTGAAGTGGCAATGGACAGGCCACATTGCTCGCGGGACCGCCAACCGGTGGAGAAGAAAGGCTCTCGAGTGGCGGCCCCGCACCGGAGGACGTAGTGTTGGACGACCTCCCACCCGGTGGACTGATGATCTGGTTAAAGTCGCGGAGAGTCACTGGATACCAGCGGCTGGTGACTGTGACTTGTGTCGCTCTTTGGGGGAGGCCTATGTCCAGCAGTGGACGTCCTGCGGCTGATGATGATGATGATTATTTCAAATTAGTCGCTTGTAGAAAAAATATCCATTCTGGAATCTTTTACTTTCATATTAAGATAGTTTAAACGACTTTATTTTTTCCCGTGTCAGTACGGGTCCCCTTTGTACAATAGTCCATCTGCCTATGTGTCTAGTTATTTGTATCGCAAGGATGTACCTATAAGGAATAAAAATGGCAAAATATACTCATTTGTTTTTTCACGACTTTGCATTTTTCTAGACAAATCCTGTAACTTTGGAATAATAATATCTACAAATTTAGGGCTACTTGGAAAATATAAATTTACATGTTATGTACATGTATAAATTAATATGTACTAGTAATACCATAAATGCGAAAGTTTGTGAGTATGTATGTATAGCTGTTTGTTACTCTTTTACGCTCGAATGGTTAAACGGGTTTGTCTGTAGTTTGGGACACAGATAGATTGACATATAGGCTACAAATTTTATTTCCGATCACACAACGTGTTCTTGTGAAAACGCGGGCGAAGCTGCAGGCAATAGCTAGTTTTTTATAAGTCTTAATAAATGAAAAAAAAGTAATGACAATTAATAGCTCGATACTCCAAAATTGACTCTGTGACTTCTAATTCTGGAAAATACTAAGTAAAATACATGTAAAAAACGGATACATACGAAGGATATGTCTTAAGAACTCACTGAAAGTTTCTGTATTTTATTGAAAAATACAAAATTCGATGGAAAAATACATGTATTTCACTTGTGATATTCAATCCCAACATCTATTCCTGATGCCATAATGACACTGTCATGTTCTGATACGGAGAGTAACTGGTAGACTTACTAGCCCGGCCATAGGACAGTGAAACATCAATGTAAAGTGTAATTGACCATGGTTTGGTCACATGATTGACCGTTGGTCTTTCCATAAGAAGAGCCGTGTACTTGTTCGCTATCTTACCAGATAAAAAGTTGTAAAATAACATCTATAAGCTTTTACATCCGTTTAAAAGAAGAAACACGTTTTAAATTGCTTCAAATTAGAGCAACGGTATTAGGAAAATCCCACCACCATCAACTACACCGACACTCCAACGAGATATTTTAGTACCCCTTGATTGATCGAGTACTTGCAGCGCAGTGTTTCTTGCATTTAAAAATAAAACATAAACACTCCTCTCCTTTCATGTTTAGCGTTAAGTGCTGTACACACCACTCATATATTTTAACGTCGTCGTTTAGTGTCCGTAAACCCTTATGTGTGTAATAGTCCAGTAAATTCAGCTACGCAATGCGCGTTGAAATTTAAACATATTATAGGTACACATAACGACCAACATTTATTTCTTAGAGCACCGCATTATATTACTAAAATGACGGTGACACTTTCTATTTATTATCTATCTATATAGATACTTATTATTTTAAAACTTTGAGTAAAAGTAAGTTTATAGGCTAACTTACCCTCCGAACCGGACCACGACAACGACAAGCATTGACGTTTTGGCGGCAGGAATAGGTAAGAAGGTGGTACCAATCTGGTTGTACCACCTAGTAGGATGTCACGGTGCTGGTGACGGTAAGCCTATGCTCGCCTTTTACGAGCTGTGTGACAGGAAAACAGCTCGTAATCAGATCTATTCTGCAAAGGCACCCGGACCAATACAGGGAAAAGGTAGATGTAGGTACTTTAATCAACCTACACTTACTTAATAGAGTACATAGTTTATTATCTACTGAAATGAAGATGATTAATGGTTTAAAAATCGATAAAGTTGCTTTTGTATACATAGCTGAATTAGAAAAAAGTATTCTGTAATTTAAAACCAAAAATATTTATTGATTAAAAAAATTATTAATTGTTTAAAGTGCTTGTAAGTTATATTTTCAATAAGTTTTACTACAAACATTAAAATTTATTGAACTAGGTACTACAATCCAAAAAAAGGTTACGCATGTTAAAATACGACGAAACGCTATGAGAAAAGATAGTTTGACAGTGCCCTCGCGGTTCGCTTTACTTACCTTGGTGGGGACACTCTCATGGTTCAGATACCTTTACCACACAAATGCCTGTCTCCGTCGGGAGTTGAATCCTACCTCTGTGAGGTTAGCAGTCTACACTAACAGCGACCAACGCAGCGGCCAATAATCAAATTATTATTTATTGTTAGTTTTCACCCATATTGGTCAGAGTCCTTTATGTAAAACAGACTCTCTGCCGTCCTGCTTAGTAGCTTGTAAGAGGCGAGGAAAGGCGTAAAAGTAAAAGAAATACGTAAGGCATCCACTGCCTTACGTATTTCTGCCGCCATATTGACCAAGTCATTTTGTGACAAGTAAGGTACTTACACAATCGACCTAACACCTCCGTACTCACATCAGCTGTGTTGTCTTTCGGCTGTGGCTATCTTTTACTATCAGGGGAGTCGAATTCTTTTTGGCTGTACTAGTCACAAAATAAAGTTTAAAAAATCCAAGATATAACGATAAAGCGGACTCTGACAATACAATTATTTGAACTTTTTATCACATTGTTGTAAGTCGATAAACTATTAACTAGTATCACTTTGTGTTCCAATATGAGAATTATTTGGAGTACAAAGTTGACAAGTCGGCAAACAGAACCAACTTCTCATACTTGAGTATATTTTGTTCTCATTTCGCTGAGAAGTTCTGTAAAAGGTGCTGTTCCACTCTCGTTACTCCACAAGGCATTAAAAGTTTTCTATTTAAAAGACACATGACAAACTGTTACTATATTTTCGTTTTGTTCATAACAATATTGTTCTATTTAATGGTCTTCACAATTACATGTAAAAAAATTGGAACATATTTTAAGCGCAATTGCCAAAAAATAGGTAATTATCCAGATTTCACTGGGATCCAGACTTGTTGGCAGTGAGAGCACCTTGAGAGTACGCTCTTTTAAATAAAAAAGCGGGTTGCACTCTTCGTGGCCTATAAATGGAAAATACTAAATAAAATACATGTAAAAAAAGGGAAAGTTACGAAGGAAACGACTTAAGAACTCATTGCAAGCTTCTGTATTTTATTGAAAAACACAAAATCCTATTGAAAAATACATGTATTTTACTTTTGATTTTCAACCCTAATACCTATTCCAGATGCCATAATGACACTATTATGTTCTGGTACAGAGAGTAACTGGTAGACCTTCTACCTCGGCCATAGGTCAGTGATGCACCAATGTGTAGTGTAATTGATCATAGTTGTCTTTTTCCATAAGAAAAGCCGTGTACTTGTTCGATGTCTTATTAGAAAGAAGTGGTTGCACTTCGGGAGTGCCGACAGAAGTGAAAACTTGAATACAAATGTTGCACATTTTTGACATTTTGGAATGGTTAGGGAATAATTTTGCACAAATTGCTTTAATTATCAGTATGAAAGTGCTATCTTTTATGTGGTTTAATACAATATTCATTTATTGCGCTATTGTATACAAACATGACAACACGACCATTCGCGCCATGCGCCGTCTTATTCGCGCAAACGCCCTGCGCCGTCTTACGAATTTTTAATCAGGTCACGTGTCCTGACGCGAGTTTACAAGTTTTTACCCATTCCAAAAAAGTGCACAACGCCGCTAAAGAATTTTTCACTTCAATTAAAAATAATATACACATTCATTTATTTTTTACTATAATAATTTTGACATATCAAATTATGTTATTATAAAGAAGTTTTTACTTCAAAATATATAAAATAACATTTTTTACAACATTTAAAAGAAGAAATACGTTATTAATTGCTTCCAATTAAGGCAACGGTATTAGGAAAATCCTACCATCATCAACAGCTGTACTGACACTTCAACGAGATACTTACTTTAGTACCTCTTTATTGATCGAGTACTTGCAGCGCAATGTTCTTGCACTTAAAAATAAAACATAAACACTCCTCTCCTTTCATGTTAAGCGTTAAGTGCTGTAGAGACCACTCATATTTAACGTCGTCGTTTAGTGTCCGTAAATCCTTATGTTTGTAATAGTCCAGAAAAAGCAACTACGCAATGCGTGTTAAAATTTAATCATATTATAGGTACACAAAACGACCAACATTAATTTCTTAGACCACTGTACCATAATGATACTGTAACTTACTAATTTATTATCTATTTATCTATACTAGTGGTCGCCCGTTGGTTGAAATTCGACCATAATAAATTATAATATCACACCACTCATATTTTACGTCTTTTTTTACTGTCCATATACCCCTTATGTTTGTAATATTAGGTACATTAATCAACCAACATTTACTTATTAGAGCACATAGTATATTATCTATTGAAATGAAGATAAATAGTGGTCGCTTTTGTATATAGCTGAATTAGAAAAAAAAAATTCTGTAATTTCAAACTAAAAATATTTATTAATTAAGAAAATAATTTATCGTTTTGAGGCGTCACAAGTGCCTCTTGTAGGTTATCGTGAAATAAAGAGAATATACTTAGGAATTACAAAGTGAAACAATGTAATGATCCGAAGTTGTGAAGGTTCAAATGAGCCTTCACAGTTCAAATGAGGTTCAAATGGTTTCATACACATTTCTCCCCAATTGTTCGATGTAGGTGAAGCAAAGTTACAAGTTCCAGACTTTTTTATTGGTTGTGTACTAATACCAGTCTTCATACCAAATTTCAGCTTTTTACGACTTCAGTGAGCACTATGAATTTCTTTAATATTTTAAATATCAGTAACATGTACACCAGACGGATTTCCTGATGGTAAGAAATTCGCGCCGCCTAGAGACGCCAAAGGTTGCGTTGGTCTAGTTGCGTTGCCAACCAGAGGCCAGGATGTTATGCTTCGAGTAAAAGTAAGTTTAAAGTTTACCTTATCCTCTGAACCGGACCACGTCAACGGCAACCACTGACGTTATGGCAGCAGTAATTATAGGTAAGGTGGTGGTACTTACTTTTGTTCTAGGCCTAACATCCCGGCCTCTGGTTTGCAACTCACCATTACCACCTATGGTGACTCTAGGCGGCGACAATTTCTTACCATCAGGAAATTCGTCTGCTTCTTTACCTTACAATATAATTAAAATAACATAAGTAAACATTAGTTTGCAGATCATTTACTAATATCATAGCAAATAAAATACTACGCGGGATAATGGTTGAGTTGTAAAAAAGCAATAGGGGAGGTGAGACCGATCGTAAAATGTAGACATGGAAATACGTGGCCGTCATAAAGTAGAGAAAAGGGGGCATTATTGTTATATATGTTAAATAAAAATAAACAGTCATTAACGTAACTCATTTTTATATCGTTTAAGGCTTTTAACTTCCCAAATACCGATTCGGCCTCACGAATGTCTAAATACAGATTTTTTTATGATATTGGAAGGCAAAAAAGCAGACGGTTTCCTGATAGTAAGAAATTCACGCTGCCTAGAGACACAAAAGGTGGTAATGGTGCGTTGTCAACCTGAGGCCACGAGCAAAACTTGAGCAAAAGTAAGTTTACCGGCTACCTTACCCTCCAAACCGGAACACGTCATGACGTTATGGCGGCAGGAATAGGTAAGGCGGTGGTACCAATCCGGGTGAGTTGCTGCAAAACTATACCACCTAGTCAGATGTCACGGTGTTAGTGACGATAAGTTTATGTTTGCCTTATACGAGCTGCCTGGTAGGAAGGCAGATGATCTATTCTGCAAAGGAGCCCGGACCAACACGGGGGAGATGTGTGAGAACGGATAATTAGCGATAGCTTTTCATGTGTACTAGGCCATAAAATTCTTTGAATAATTGTGGAAACCGAAACACAAGGTATTAATTATTAAGTTTGAGTCTATAGAAAAGTAAACGCAAACTCTCACAAAAAATACACTTTTTCATGCTCGCGTCTCTAGAAAAAAATGCTGACCGAGTAAGCGAAGCCTGTGAAGGTTTCGGTGTGGGGTTGAGGTTGTATGTTTGTATGTTTGTTCGACGATAAGTTGGCTAGTTTTAATCCGATCTCAATGAATTTTGATAAATTTATGCCAAATACAATGTTCAAGTTCAAACATCGGTGAAACCGGGTGAGGTCTAGGGGCCTGGCCTGGTTTGGGGACTGAAAACGGTGCTAGGGCGACCTAAGTAGTGTGTCGAAAAATGAATCACAGATAATTAATTCTTGTGAGGCTCAGACCAATAAAAACGTATAGAATTTGAGGACAATTTATCTTTTTTTATGATAATGGAAGGTAAACAAGCAGACGTTTTCCTGATGGGAAGAAATTGACGCCGCCTAGCGACACCAAAGGTGGTAATGGTGCGCTGAAAACCTGAGGCCGGAATCTTAGCCTTAGAGCAAAAGTAAATTTACCAGCTATATTAAACTCAGAACTGGAACACGTCAACAGCAAGCATTTACGTTATGGCGGCAGGAATAGGTAGGCGGTGGTAGGTACCAATCCGGACAAGTCGCTGCGAAACTCTACCACCTAGTAGGATGTCACGGTGCTAGTGACGGAAAGCCTATGCTCACCTTTTACGAGCTGCCTGGCAGAAAGACGAATGGTCTATTCTGCAAAGGAGCCCGGATCAACACGGGGTTTATCTTAATTTACTCTTTTTGGGTGTTGAATGAAAGTGCTTAGTTACTCGTATTCTTTTATCTTTATTTTTAAAGCACTATTTTTGTGGCCACCAGCATTCTCTTTTTTCGTCACCTTAGAGCTAGAATATTTATTTAAATTTTAATTTGAAAATTATTAGCTTAAGGCTTTCCTGGTGGTAAAACAGCCCTGACCTACAGACATAATAGATATTATAGGTGCGTTGCTGTTCTCTACCCAAGTTGTTAGACTCATTGTGTCTACCCTCCGGACTGGAACATGACTGTGCCATTATGCCGGCAGGAATAGGTAAAGCAGTGGTTCCCTATCCAAATAAGTTAGTTGCTACACAGTGCTTCACTACCAGTAGTCTGGTTTGTAATAGCTTAATAACCTATGCTCGCCTTTTACAAGCTGCCAGGTAGATAGTCTTTACGGCTCAGTATTTTTTTTTTCTATAGTCTTTAGTTAAGTGAAAAATTATAGAAACCTCAACGTCATTCTGAAGACCTATCCACAGATACCCCACAATTATGGGTTTAATAAAAAAATTGAGTTTCGGTTCTAAGTAGAAATGACCCCCAAAAATTTGTTTTTAGGTCTGTTTTGGTGTAAAAATCTTAATACGGATCACATAATACTTCTACTTAGCTAGATTCAACAGTACATTACAGTTTGGGAAACAAGTATCTGTGACGTACGGACGGACAGATAGACATTATGAATCTTTAAGGGTTCCGTTTTAGGGTCTTTGCCTACGCAATCCTAAAAAGATTCAAATCGTAATCTTTTTTTTTTATATTTGAAGGCAAACAAGCAGATATTTTCCTGATGGTTAGAAATTAGGCAGCGTGCCTAGAGACACCGAAGTCTGTATGGTGCGTTGCCAACCTTAGGCCGAGATGTTAGGCCTCGAGCAAAAGTAAGTTTAACGGCAACCTTACCCTCCAAATCAGAACACGTCATGACGTTATGGCAGCATTAATAGGTAAGGCGGTGGTACCAATCCGGGTGAGTCGCTGCGAAATTCTACCACCTAGTCAGATGTCACGGTGTTAGTGAAGGTAAGCCTATGCTTGCTTTATACGAGCTGCCTGGCAGGAAGACAGGTGATCTATTATGCAAAGGAACTCAAACCCACACGGGGATGTTATGATGGAATGTTGGAATCAAATATGATAATATATTGGCTCCTCCCAAGGTCTCAGTTCGGGTCAGCTAGTTATCTCCAGGACTGGATAAAACGAGTGAACTAGTAATTTCTCTAGAGAAAGGTGCCTTTGAACTGGACTTCTAATAAATATTGAAATGACCTTATTTGTTAAACTTTGTTAATTACCAGTTGACTCTGTCCAAACCCTTTTGCTTAAATCTAAGGATTTGAAATGTTTTGAAACAGATTTACTAATTAGATGGCGATTATAATTTCAGTGACTGAGGTATTTTAGAATTTCTCGTAGTAAATTTGTTGAAGTTGAATCATTTTAAGCCATTTAGTTTGTTGGATACCTTATCTTTCTTTAGTTAGGTTTTGGTATTCATGTTAGTATTTTGCTATTAGTCAAGTAGACATTTGCATCAAATGTATTAAAGTCGGAATTCAATTATAATTAGTCATAAGTCGTCAATAAGTCATGTCAGGATCTTGGGTAAAGCAGTGGTCTCATTACTCAAGCTTATGTAGTGAGACTTTTTGGCAACTATGAAATACAGGATACGCTAGTTTCTTCATGATTGTTTCATTTGTGCACTTTCACTGCACAAATATGTACAAAACGACACCAAAATTGACTAATTTAACTTAATATAAACATGAAATTCAATAATTAAGAAAAAATTAGACTGTCTTTTCTCTCGATGGCGCCAAAAACCTAATCAGGTACCTTATCTACAAATAAAGTATTTAGAGTAATAAAGTCTTTGAATTGTCTTTTTTGAATGCTAATCTCCCGGTATTACAACTTCCTCAGACTTGGTATCAGGTTTATCCAATCTTATTTTTAATGCGCTGTTGTAATTTTAAGAATATTAACAAATACAATGGTGTGTTCATGAATGAACACAGTTAAATCTGCAGAATTAAACACTGATACACTTATGATATGATATTTTAGTTAAGTTTCACAAAAGCGGTTTTATATCTGTTTGATAAATGTACTCGATGAGATATGTACCGGCAGTATTCTTCCAATCTAATATTGTATATTTAAAGCTAGCCCAGCGAACCTCACTTACTTGGCACTCTTTTTCTACCCTGCAGGGGGGACTTGGCTCGATATATATGTATTTATAAGACACAAATCTTCTCTACATTTCAGATTTTAAACCATAGTGTCTACAATATTGACTAGATACTGAGTATTGTAACGTTTGTTATTTCCAAACTACAAAACTAATATCTTTTAAACAATTGTACTAATCTGTGCAGCATGTACTATAATATTACAAAGCCTAATTTATATTTTTACTTTTTTGATAAAAGAGTTTAATCAGCAGGATAAAAAGATTCCTATAGTACATAAAGTACCTACTACCGGTGTTTTACAAATCGGTTTAGGCCCGGTTCCTATTCATGAAACGAATCGTTTTGTCTACGAACGGTTGTTATATTACAGTAGTACAAAATAACAATAATCTTTCGTTTTCGATCGTTAACTCGAAACATTTTGTATAACTACGAGTAACGCTTCGTTACTTTTAGGCAAACTAATAATGATTATGCTAAGGGATTACGTTTCGTGGATTTTAGAAACCGGGCTTTAGCAGATTTAGAAGTCATCGGTCATGTTAGTGACAAACAAACAACTAGACAGTACTCTAAAATAAGTGGTCTTTTGGTCTAAAATAAGTGGTATATTCTACCCAGAGCTTCCAGTCTAAGACTTGGAAAAAGCGTAGATATAAAATCCCTTAAAACTTACCTTTATCACTAAGTTTCCCCCGTGTTGATCTAAGTCTCTTGTGGGCAACAGACCATCAACCTGTCAGGCAGCTCGTAAATGTTAAGTAGGTCGTTAATAATGAGACCACTTGTTATGGAGTATCATTATGTTATGGAGGAGGATGGCTATAAATCGTCCTGGTAGGGATCCATCGCCTCACCGATTCCTACCGCCACTGTAATGTTCCAGTACGAGCATATAGCTGGTAGACTTACACAATGGTCTTTATATGACGGCCACAAAACAGTAACGCAGCAACAACATCTATGGTGCCTTGAGCCACAGTTATCTCTTACTACCAGGACAACTGTTTGCTAGTTCGCTATCCTATGACTAAAAAAATAAGTTAGCTTTTACCACGTCTATTAATTGTCACCTCTGTGTTCTAGCGGTCCTGGTGTTGAACTTGACTGCATGAGGTCCCGGGTTCGAATCCCGGGTCGGCAACAAAAAGAAAATTCGGGTTTTTCCAATTTTTTAACAAAAAAAATGTTGCTCGGGATTGGAAACGTGCCCGGTTGGTGATAGGCTTGCCACCTATCACATTGTGGGACTTAGTGTATTCTTAGTGCCCTGGTTGTGCCTCTGCCTACCTCTTCGGGGATATGGGCGTTAAGATACTTTTATTAATTGAAGCGCTACTGATTTATAAGAGCGTTTTAATAGCCCAGCTTTACAAAAAGTAGTAACATAAGTATCGCGACCGTAATTGATAGCATCAAACCCAGCCCAGCGTAAGTTTGATTCATTCAGACGTAATCCCTCCGCCCGCTCCCGAACTATCTCATTAGCCGACCAATTTGTTCAGGGATCACCCGAAGACTTGTGGCTTCGCAAGTTGTCGCTATCGATATTCCTAGTAAATTGAACACCTATGTACAGAACAAACTTTTCTTTGTCGGTTTCTTTCAGAACAGTGAAAACAACATGAATAATTTGTAGGGTTTCTAAATTAGGCGTCAAAATGTTTAGACAGTGGTGGTTATTTTATTGCACTCACTAAACTAATTTTAAGTTATCGCTGTCTTCTTTCAACGAAAGTGATAGAAAGAGACAAAACACTTTTATTGCTGTCAGAGTAGTCCTCCAAACATTTATTCAATCAATAGGAAAACGTTGATTCAAAATATCGCGATTTGGTATGTCCGGACTAATATGACACGTTTTAAATTTTCCATCTCTTTTGTTTTCGAGTTATTTTAAAAAGATAGCATGCATCTAAAATAAGTTTAGTTTGTGAACAGCAAAGTCACCACCAATGTTCAGTTTATCTGTTTCGTTTAATTTACAACAAATTTAAGTTGGTCAAAAAATGTCACTGGTATAAAATAGTGTAATAAATTGTCTAAAAATTACGTATCTTCACACCCGCTCTCGAGGAGGTAGGCAAAGTCACAATTACCATAAACTAGCTGCTGCCTGCGGTTTCACCCGTGTTTCACAGGAACCTGTTGTGTGATTGGCATTTAAATTAGCGAATATATCACAATCTATCTGTGTTCCAAATTTTAGATAAATCCGCTTAGACATTTGAGCGTGAACTCTTTCACACATGAGTGAAACTCACACGTGAGTATGTATCACAAACTTTCGTATTCATAATAATAATAGGATGAAAAATTACGCGATTGAAATGGCCATTTGATTTTTTCATAAGATTTACTAAATAAATTCATCCATTTGACGTAAATTAAAGAAATAAAAAAGAATAAGAAACAATCTTATTTATTTGACATGACATACGGAAAGATTGTGTCATTTATTGATTTTATTAGGCGAATTAAAATCAAAGTTTAATCTTTATGCGCTCTATTTACACATTCCTGGGTTAATTATTCAACTCTGAATTAGTTTCTGTTTCTGAGTTTGACAGTTTAACTTGCAAACGGCCCTTAGTCGAATGAAAAACAAAATTATTTTAATCACCTTATATTTACGTGATTAAACTGGGGTCAATGGAAATAGAAAAAAATATAATTTTTAACCGTTTATCACATAAATACAACCAAGCAGCCTTTTTTTATTAGATTTGAACTACTTTGCCTTATTCTGGCTGTGTTACACAGATAAAAACCTGAATCACAGGTATTAAGACCTGCGATAGGTCGGCAGTTTACGGGAAAGTGAGGAGATTATGGCTGATCCTTTTGCCGATTCTTCCACCGTAAATTATCTCTATCGTGGCAATTCTAACCTACGCACGTCTTATTAGACTTAGGAAACGTAAATCTGGTTTAGAGTACGCACTCCTTTTTTAACTAGTTTTCTTTTTATAGAGGAATGCAATTGCGATGTGACCGGATGATGTCACCATTGGCCACGAATATCCATAATACAATAACGTCTTATATATAAATACCAAAATTCAATCTGGTATTATTTTTGATATTAACCTGGTATTTATTACAATGTGATACATACTGTAACATAAATTTAGTTTTGCTATTTATTTAGTCTGCGTTTATTAATACATTCAAATTCGACCTCACACTGAGAAGATCCGACAAGAAAATTAGCGGGCTTGTCTTTTTTTCTTATTTTAAAATATCGCCTGTGTGGTCTAGCGGTCCGGGTGTTGGATTTGACTGCATGAGGTCCCGGGTTCGAATCCCGGGTCGGTCAACAAAGAGAAAATTGGATTTTTCTAATTTTTTAATAAAAAAATGTTGGTCGGGATTGGAAATGTGCCCGGTTGGCGATAGGCTTGCCACCTATCACATTGTGGGACTTAGTGTCTTCGGCTAGTCGTGGGTGCCCTGGTTGTGCCTCTGCCTACCTCTTCGGGGATATGGGCGTGAAGATACTTTCTTTCTTTCTTTCTTTCTTTAAAATATATATAACAATTATTCTTCTTACGCTTCGCACGGTTATAAAATATACATACTAACCTTCCTCTTCTATCACTATATCTATTAAGCAAAACCGCATTAAAATCCGTAACGTAACGGATTTTGATGCGGTTATTTTAATAGATAAAGTGATTGAAGAGGAAGGTTTATATCTATACTTTATACGGAGCGGACCGCTAGTTAGGTATAACTAAAACCACACTAATCGGATCGAGATCAAATCTCACTTAATGATTTAAGTATTCCACCGCTTTACCTCTAACGACGCGACTTACTGTTGAGTATTGATTGTGATGACGTGTAACTATTTATGATGATATTTATGATGACATTTAGGTCAAAATCATCTCTGAATCTTGACCTAAAAGAAAAACCACCGAAGTGTATTGTTTATTGGCCCAATATCCAAACTGCATTAAACGAAACGAAAAAATGTCTCCAATAAAAAAAAATGTATTTCGTAGCAAACACGTAAAATATGTTTCTATACTTCTTGTCGTCGGCACTTGGTGAAATTCTATTCTACATACAATTTGTTAATATCACTTATTTCCACAATATAGTTTCATTATTTTCATTTAGGTATCCGGTTTTACTGTTTTAGCATGATCAGGGCTATAACAACTATTAGGTCTCTAATAGTTGTCTGATATTAATATATTGTGTATTCAATTATATAACCCTAAAATTAAAAAAATTCTATCAATCACAGACAAAAATTTGTACAATGTGCCTAAGAAAAGAAAAGGAAGAAAGAAAAGAAGAAAGGGAAGATGGTTCTTGGTCGAGATCGATCAAGTCAGCTTTAAAAAACCCAAGTGACGAAATAGTTCTAAAGTTCTGATTCCACTGACAGACACACAGACACACATTCATACATAAACCGATTCTCATATTTTCGAGCTGCTTGACGAAAACATTTGGCCTATATTCTACAGGAGAACTATATCGCATCTACTGGATTTAAAAGCGTTTCCCTAACTGCCATAGCCACTATTAGAATTCACGGTGTGCCCTCCATATAGGATACCCATGACATACAGGTTGTATACAAAGCCAGATACTGGGGGGTCGATGGGGTCATGACCCCCCTGTGCAAGAGACTGGCTAGGTACGTAGTACATATTAGTAAATTAATTTAAATTCATATCCCCGAAGGGGTAGGCAGAGGCACAACCAGGGCACCCACGATTAGCCGAAGATACTCAGTCCCACAATGTGATAGGTGGCTAGCCTATCGCCAACCGGGCACATTTCCAATCCCGAGCAACATTTTTTTTTATTAGAAAATTGGAAAAACCCAATTTTCTTTTTGCTACCCGACCCTGGATTTGAACCCGGGACCTCATGCAGTCAAGTCCAACAACTGAACCGCTAGACCACAGAGGCGATTATTGTAAATTAATTTAAACTCAAAAAAATGTTTACATTAACAAATAATCATGTAATCAATACAAAATACAGCGTGTAAATAGTAAATAGACAATTGAAATTACTAATTTTATAAAAATCTATGAAAATATTTGAACATTAACAGGTTGGTAGAATGTGTTGGAACGCCTCAATAATTTTGTAACATCTTTGTAACACTCATATTCCGCAAATCTTCTCTTCTTCTTCTTCTTTTTAGGTAATTTATATGCGTCGAATAACCGTTCGGATCCGTCCCTGGTTATGCCATTATGCCTAAATTTAAGTCTAATTTGTAAAAGTGACTTCTAATTCGTGTAGACGTTTAAATAAGATATATTTAGTTTAAATGTATTAACAGTTTGCAAACGGCAAATTGCCTTTGTGGGCAAGAGGTCCGGCGTCGGTCTTAACTTCTTAAAGTCCCAGGTTCGATCACTAGGTCGGTAAACAAAAATAAATATTAGCAAATATATAATTTCAATTTTCTATAAAATCAATAAAAATAACGTTACACGGGATTGAACATGTGTCCGGTTGGCAATAGGCTTGCCACCTATCATATTGTGAGACTTAGTATCTTCGGCTAGCTCTAGGTGCACTGGCTGTGCCTCTGCCTACTCCTTCGGGGATATAGGTGTGAAGATACAGTTTGCAGTAGCCAGGTGAGACGAATTTACGATTGCACACAATAAGTTCGTTTATCACTTCGTTTATAAAAGTACCATGAAAAAAATGCCAAAAATTTTTTAATACACGTCAAATTTATAACCCCCTTCCCTTAAAGCACGGTAAAGTTGTAAAATCCGGGAGGTTGGCAACACATAAATCATTTTCAAAAAAATACTTTTTTCAAAACATACACTTGATTTGAAAACTTCCTGGAGGGGGTAAAAAATTTAAGTTCGTTTGACTTCGTCCATAATGAGACCAAAGGTTTTTGTCACTTACTACGGGAACCTGCAAAACAAAGCTTTATTGTTCGTTATTTGACAGTTGCATCTGCGCAAATAGGGAAAGTTTAATTGTATGCTTCTTGTATACATGAACTTTAATAGAATTGCGAAATTGTTTTTGCAACGCTGCTCCACGTTCAGTAAATTTTCCAGTTCCCACTTCCAGCTTTGTTTATTGCTTACTTGGCGTACTTTTTGGATTTTAGGTTCAGTAGCTCTAATTTTTTTGCGACTCCTCATGTCTATGTTATTTTTGCTGTTGCATTTCCTCAACAATTTCAAAAGGGAGTTTGAATTTTTTTTGGATTCTAAGTTCAGTGCCTTAATTTTTTTTTAGACTAACTAAAAAGGGATTGTCTCTGTTTTGTGGTTAACGCATTTCCTAAACAAATTCAAAAGAGATTTTTAAATTTTTTAATTTTAAGTTCAGTAGGTTTAGTTTTTTATGACTAACAAAAGGGGGAGTCTCTATTGTTACGATTAATAGGAGTTCTACAAAATATTATATATTATACACCACAGCTTATATAGTCTTTGTGAATTCTTCTGTTCATTTTCAATACCAATTTGCATCCCATCGACTAGCTTGGTTGTGGTGTTATTACGGTTGTCGTATCGTTGTGGTACGTAATACTATGAATCAAGCCTTAGAGACATCCATCCATATTGGGTGTTGTGGCGCCATCAAGAGAAAAGATGGTCGAAGTTTTTTTATAATTATTGAATTCCGTGTTGATGTCGAGTGAATTTAGTCAATTTTGATGGCATTTTGTACAATTTTGTTCAGTGAAAGTGCACAAATAAAATAATCATGAAGTACTTAGCGTATCGTGTATTTTCTCGTTGCCGTCAAATCTCATTACATGAGCTTGAGTGATGAGGCCACCGTTATATCCAAGTGCCTAACATGACTTACTGACGATTTATGACTGATGACTAATTATAATTGATATATAATTTGATGCAAATTTCTTCTTGACTAATGGAAAAGTACTAACGTGAAGGCCAAAACCTAAAGAAAGAAAGAAAAGACATCCATATTAATGCACGATCCATTAATGCACGAACGCAAACATACAAAAATTAATGCCGATTTAGAGGTTTTAATCAAAGCCAAAGATTACAAAACCCGTGAGTCGCGGGTTTAAGTCAAAGATAAACATTTGTCGTATACAGTGTGCTGCAAATTTGCATTTAAAAGCTGTAGGCTTTGAGAATTTTGTGTATCTTCTAACAGTGACTGTTTACAAAGTTATACTGCAAATATTTATTAGCATTTTATAAAAGAAAACTTTATTAAAATAGTTAAAGATGATAAAGTTTAGTATATTTGGTACTAAAGTTGCTTCTTCTAAAATTTGGCATTCCTGTGAAAAAAACCAGCAGACCCAGTTAATCAAAAATAACTTTTTTAAAGTAAAACTTTTATTAAATTGTCTCAAATTTTTTGGTCTGTGTATCGTATGTCGCGTGAGGTTGACGTCAGAGCAGCCGAGGCCAATATGGCGGCGTCTATAGTTTATTGATGTTATAGATCAAGTTACACCTTCCCAACACCACAGGTATTTTCATGTTTTTTTTTAGTTTTCTATTGTATCTTTTTTTTATGGTATATATTTTAATATTAGTCTCATCTGACAGCAAGAAAGTATACCTACCAGTTTGATCAAAATAAACTTGCTATTTGGCATGAAAATTTAACAAAAAGTTGAAATATCAGATATTTGTGATTTTTAAATTATTTCAGCGCAAAAAAACTTTAAAACTAGGCCATTGAGGTACATTTATTTGGATACTAGCTTCCGCCCGCGACTCCGTCCGCGCGGATGTCGGTCTTCGCGTGATAAAACTGAAAAATTAAGATTTAATTCTTTCTACGTATTTTTCCAGGATAAAAAGTATTCCATTTTATGCCCAGTATAATAAGTTATAATTATACCAAGTTTCATCGAAATCGAACCGTTAGTTTTCACGTGAATTATATTTTTATAAATATTTTTAATGTACAGATTTATTATATGTATAGATTTTATTAAAGTTCATGATTTCTATTTCATTTTTTTGTAGATGAAATCGGAAAAATCACATTGTATGGTTTTTTTGTACTTCCACTATATATATTCTTAATGCTTAAAACATACAGAAGAAACAGCCAGTCGAATTCAGTACCTCCTAATTTTTTAACTGAATAAGAACAAAATATATACATGTTCTAGAAGTTCGTTTTGTTTGCCAACTTTCCAACTTTGTACTTCGCCAAATGATACTCATATTGAACACAAAGTGATACTTCCGAGGAACTAGTTAATAGTTTACTGAGAGAGAGGACGGAGTGCTGTTGTTATAAGTTAAAAGTGGTGATATTTTCAAAACATGTCTGCATTTCTAGGTATGGATTTAAAGAGGTAGGTTATTATCAACATCAGACCATACCATATGCTATGGTAAGGATTATTATTAGATTTCAGAATATTTGAAGACAGAAATGCTTGGGATTAATTGA
>NJDD01007359.1:11160-23379 GCA_002245505.1 Calephelis nemesis
GCAATCGTTGCTACATCGCTGGAGTTGGTTTTCCTTAATTTAACAAATTTAAGGAGCCAAGGAAGTGGGACACTATTTTTTTTATACAAGAGGAGGCAAACGAGCAAGTGGGTCACCTGATGGAAAGTGTTCACCGCCGCCCACGGGCATCCGTAACACTAGGAGTATCACAGATGCGTTGCCGACCTTTAAGGAATGAGTACGCTCTTTTCTTGAAGGTCCCTAAGTCATAATTGTTTGGGAATACCGCCCTCGGTAACTGATTCCACAAAGGTGTTGTGCGAGGTAAAAAATGTCTTCGGAATCGCACAGTTGTAGATTGCCACGCATCAAGATGGTGGGCATTATACACACTATCTTTGGTGGTGCCTGAGCGAACTGTTTCTCTTCATTTTAACTGTAGATTTTATATTTTTAATCTATATGAATTGTTCATGATCCTTTTATTGCATATTAATTATCATAAAGAATTAGGTCGAAGTAGAAGTAGTATCTTCACGACCATATCCCCGAAGAGGTAGGCAGATGCACAACCAGGCACCCACGACTAGCCGATGACACTAAGTCCCACAATGTGATAGGTGGCACGCCTATCGCCAACCGGGTACATTTCCGATCCCGAGCAACTTTTTTTTTGTTAGAAAATTGGAAAAATCCAGTTTTCTTTTTGTTGCCCGACCCAGGATTCGAACCCGGGACCTCAAGCAGTCAAGTCCAACAACTGAACCGCTAGACCACAGAGGCGAATTAGGTCGTTAAATTATTTATATATTTTCATTATTAGGTATAATTAAAAACTACTAGAAATATGTTGATAGAATTTATGTGAGACTATCTCGCAATCATTGACCGCCTCGTTGGTCGAGTGGCTAGCGTACACGCCTAACTACATCGACTAACCGTGAGACTCGGGTTGGATTCCCGACGGGGGCAGGCGTTTATGTGATGAACATTTTGATGTCTGAATTTCCTCTGGTCTGGAATCGGGTCTGGGTGTTTATTAAATTTATTCTGGTATCTATTTAAGTATTTCTATGTAATAGTATCGTTGACTAACACCCATAACACAAGCATATAATTTGCTTACTTTGGGGTTAGATTCAATTTGTGTAACTTGTCTAGGGATATTTATTTATTATTATTTATTATCATTAGCTAACTTTCGAAGAAACAATTATCAAATCGTGAAGTCGTACCTACCGAACGAAATTGAATCGATTTTTTAGTTTTGCCGTGCTTCGTTAAATTTTTCAAGCTTTTATTTTAGTTTCACCCGATGTTTGTGATAGAATCTTGCAAATCAAATTTGATTCACCTCTCGGTTACCGCTTTAACTAAAATTTCCCATGTATTTGTGGAGAGAATGACAACGCAATTTTTTTTATGATATTAGAAGGCAAACAAGCAGACGGATTTCCTGATGGTAAGAAATTCACGTCGTCTAGAGACACCAAAGGTGGTAATGGTGCGTTGCCAACCTGAGGCCGGGATGTTAGGCCTCGAGCAAAAGTAAGTTTACCGGCTGCCTTACCCTCCAAACCGGAACATGTCATGACCTTATGGCGACAGGAATAGGTAAGGCGATGGTACCAATTCGGGTGAGCCGCTGCGAAACTCCACTCCACAATATTCAAAGAGCCGAGTTCCAACATATTACTACTTTTTGCAAAGACCATAAACTACAAATAGATTTGAATCTAACTTACGAGAATTGACAATACTAAACTTTCTGTATGAACTCTGTGTGTTGGGCAACAAAAAGAAAATGTGTATTTTTAATTTTCTAATAACAATAATTTTCCCCGTGTTAGTCAGGGCTCTTTTGCAGAATAGACCGTCTGCCTTCTTGCCAGGCAGATCGTAAAGGGTGAGCATAGGCTTACCGCCACCAACACCGTGACATCTGACTAGGTGGTAGAGTCTCACAGCGATTCGCTCGGATTGGTACCACCACCTTACTTATTCCTGCTGCCATAACGTCAGTGTTTGTCGTTGTGTTCCGATTTGAACGATAAGGTAGCAGGTTTACTTTACACAAGGCCTAACATTTCGACCTCAGGTTGGAGATGCACCATTGGATGTATCTAGGCGTGAATTTCTTATTATCAGAAAAAAATATAAATAAATACAACAACTTTGCACGCAATTGGACATGTGCCCGGTTGACGATAGGCTACCCGGGGGCTAAGTTAAAACCAGGGCAGTTGTTACTCTGCCGACGTCTTCAAGAACAGGGGCGTGAAGATAACACATTTTATATCATCATTTCGGGTTTCATAACATTCGATCTGGCAACATCGCCTCTTCATTAATAGAAACAAATGTCGCAACTTAAAATGCTCGTGTTTATTTTTCGCCACGACTATTTCCTTTGAAACTAAAGCCATGTCCTATTTTGCGGTTCACGCTTATTACTGCGAGATCCGGAAGCAATTTAATATGTTACCGGTTTTAAAATAACTCGAATTAACATTCTAAAAAAGCAAGCATCTTCAAGCCCATGTCCCCGAAGGCGTAGGGAGAGGCACAACCAGGGCACCCACGACTAGCCAAAGACACTAAGTCCCACAATGTGATAGGTGGCAAGTCTATCGCCAATCGGGCACATATCCAATCCCGAGCAACATTTTTTTTTAGGAAATAGGAATAATCCATTTGTTTTGTTGCCCGACCCGGAATTCGAACCTGGGTCCTCATGCAGTCAAGTCCAACACCTGAACCGATACACCACAGAGGCGATTGAAAAGAAGTGGCGTATAATATAAATATAATCCACGTAATGTCTGAGGCTCCTTTGAAGAATACTTATACAGGCAAAAAACTTGGGAGAATGCACAGCTACTAACTAGCACCGTGACTTTAGTAGTGACTTGACTTGAAACCAGCAATTTGTTGGAATATCTTAAGTATGTTACCAGTTTTAAAATAACTCAAGCTTTTGAAAAAGGGCATACCTATATTAATAATATAATCCACGTGATGTCTGAGGCTCCTTTGAAGAATACGTATACAGGGTGTATTTGATACCGTAACGAAAACTTCTGAGGTAGTTTATATACATATCAGACTTCAAAATTCCGTTAACAGTTTTTGTCGGAAACAAGTGGTTAAATATTTAACAGTTTTGCAGCCCGCAATGTATAGCGAACAAAGTATAATATGCATTAAGCCGCGCGTTACGAGCTGTAGGTGCCGACCTACGAATAAGAATTATTAAATATTTTAAAAAATAAAATCGAATACTATGTCATCGTTCATGAAAGTGAAAAGCCTAACCAAAGCCGGACAGCCCGGACATGCAACCAACCAGCCTGACTATGTCCGGCTATATCCGGACGCCTGGCAACGCCATATTCAGCGATAACTTAAACCCCAAAAGACAGTTCGTCCAATCCGTTTGTTTTACAATGGTGGTGATTTGGTTTTGCACTCACAAAACTAACTTTAAGTTATCGCTATCCTCTTTTAACGCGAGTAATAGAAAGAGACAAAATACGTTTATCGCTGTCAGATTATTAGGTAAGTACTTCTCATTTCTACAGACTTTTAGTCAAACGAAAACATTGATTAAAAGCGTTACTTATTAGTTGACATATCTAGACTAATCTGACATGTCTTAAGACATTTCTTACAAATTTTATTATTAAATCTCATTTATTTTTATTTTATTGGTATCATACACTTAAATTTAGTTGGTGCTCAATCACAACAATTGCAACTATATTGTCAATAGAAAAATTCAAAATGGCGGCCACCTGGCGCCATTTTGAATTTTACTATTGACAATTATTATTATGAGATACATTATAGTAAAATGTAAAACGTACCAATATAATATTACATTGATATCTAATACATAAATAAGTTGTTTGTGTTTCTGTCCATCGTTTCGGCTGACATTCTTTAAATAATGCATCGCGTGGGCAGTACACAAATAACCCGTTCGATATACAATCACAATGGAGATGGCTTCTTTAACTTTAGTATGGTCTAGGTAGGCGTTTGTAAATTGTAACTTAGTCGAATCTTGGAGTTATATTTTGAAGTAAAAACTTTTTAGCGGCATTTGATACTTTTTGTGATGGGTAAACGTTAAGACACGTGACCTGTAGGGTTACTCTTGAATCTATTTATACGTGATGCCAAAACTTTGGGCCCCTTTTTACGAAAAGTGCTCGGCCGCAGGAGCATACAATTTGCACACTTATAGTTTATGTGTAGGAGAAGTGCAGAACACTAATGTTGTTCAATAATAAGTAATGCTTATAAAGTACATTAAATCATTAAATAAAACATTACCCATACTACCATGCATTTGATACGCACAAACAAAATATTGACGATAACGATAAAAGATCACAAGGACGGGTAAGTTTTATTATTAAGGAGGAATATATTTAAATTGTCCAGGGATATTTTTTAAGACTAGTGGTCGAAATTCGACCATAATAAATTTTGATGTCTTGTTGTTAAGAACGCCATCTTCATTTTTCGAGACATTACTTTGTTTCCAAACTTTTTAGTGTGCCATCTGTGATCTTTTATCGTTATCATCAATATATTTGTTTGTGAGTGTCAAATGGTAGTGTGGGTAATGTTTTATTTATTGTTTTAATGTACTTTCTAAGCATTATTATTGAAAAATATTAGCGTTCTGCACTTCTCCTACACATAAACTATAAGTGTGCCAAATTTCATACTCCTCCGTTCCAAAAGGGGTCCAAAGTTTTGGCATCACGAATTAATATATAGATTACGAAAACAAAGAACAATGTGAAACTCGATTTGACTTTGCTACAAGCACCGCAGAAACCTCTTAGTGGTCTCGTCGATGCGCGTGTTTGTGGGAGTGTGCCGATTGGAACGCACGTTTGTACTTTTCATACTGTTTCACATTTGTTCTGTGTCATAAGTTACTATCACGTGGGGCATGTTAATACGAGCATCTTACTCCGGTTAAAATGAAGCTGTTGCCAGTAGTGCGGACCTATATTCCTGTACCGGTTTGCTCCCGTGGGCGGGTACTGTTATTTCTGGGTACATGAATGAAGCCTCCGTCGCGTTGGAGTCTGTCGGCTATATGTGCATCCTTATTACTATAACTGCAAAGTGATAAATGTTATCATGTATAGATTAGACCTTGAATAAGAGCATATATTTTTTGTGCTGATTTCTGAACGTGTAAAAACAAAAACAAAAAGTAAAAACTTTAAAATGCAGTATAATACGGGGAAAAAAAAGAAAAAAAACGTATCTTCACGCACATATCCCCGAATAAATAGGCAGAGGCACAACCAGGGCACCCAAGACTAGCCGAAGACACCAAGACCCACAATGTGATAGGTGGCAAGCCTATCGCCAACCGGGCACATATCCAATCCCGAGCAACATTTTCTTTATTAGAAAATTGGAATCATCACACAAATGTCTGCCCCCTTCGGGAATCGAACCCAAGCCTCGCGGTTGTACGGTGTAGTTAGGCGTGTACGCTAGCCACTTGACAAACGAGGCGAGGAGGAACGAGGATTGTTGTTATAGTCTAAGATTCGGCATTAAAATAAATATACTCTCAAGTGTTAATTGAATGAAATAATGTTTTATGGGCAGATTTCAATGTAGTAAACGTAAATGAACAACATCTGCCAGTATGGGTGTGCTATAATTCCCATTGTCACCATGGAATCTATACTTGTTATCGTCGGCACTTGGTGGAATTCCATTGTATACACACTTCTTGAGGTAAACGCTTGTACCTCAATAACATTATATTTTCCCTTTAAAATGAACTGTTAGTAATAATGTCAAGCAAAACGAAGTTCGCCGGATCGGTTTATATTTAACATTAAAAAAAAAGGCATTAGTAAATCATTCGTGTAAAAAAAAAATTTTTTTCTATATTTCGCTACACATAAATAAGTACCTAGCACTTTGAATCGTAGACATTGTAGTATTTTTATGATATTGGAAGGCAAATAACCAGACGGATTTCCTGGTGGTAAGAAATTCACTCCGCCTAGAGACACCAAAGTGGTAATGGTGCCATGCCAACCTGAGACCAGGATGTTAGGCCTCGAGCAAAAGTAAGTTTACCGGCTACCTTACCCTCCGAACCGGAATTAGTAAGCATTGACGTTATGGTGGCAGGAATGGGTAAGGCGGTGGTACTAATCCAGACGAGTCGATGCGAAACTCTACCACCTAGTAGGATGTCACGGTGTTAGTGACAGTAAGCCTATGCTCGCCTTTTACGGGCTGCACGGCAGGAAGGCAGATGGTCTATTCTGCAAAGAAGCCTGGACCAACACGGGGGAGAATGATACTTATGATAAGTATATAAAAATATGCGATGGTGTTCATCGTCTAAAATCTAAATAATAAATTGGTTGAAGTTGAGGCCAAAGATGATTTACATATACTAGCTGAATGTATACTTCCGAGTATTGTATTCTTAAAAATCCTTAATTGTTTTTCCGCGATTACTTCTTAACAAGGACATGTATTTTATTTAAAATTGGAATGATTTGTGTCTTTTTTTGACACAAAAAAACTACAAGTTCATAATATTAAATTTAGTAGCTGTAGCCTGCGGCGTTGCCCACGTTGGCCCGCGTGGTTACTGGTCCCACAAGAACATTTTCTCGGGGTAATAACTATCCTATGTGTTAATCCAAGTTACCCTCTATAAGTGTGCCAAATTTCATGAAAATTGGCTCAGAAGTTTTTGCGTGAAGGAGTAACAAACAAACAAACATTCAAACTTTCACATTTATAATATAATTAGCATAGGACGTATTACTTTTTTTTACGTATTTTAAGAGTTGTATTTTTTTACATTAATTTTGTCGTCGCTGGGATTTGATAACCCTATTGTTTGCCCTATTTTATAGATAAATTACCTAGTGCATAATAAACTAGGTATTCGTCATTGTAATGTCACGTGCCCTAAGGTAGGGTAGCCGGTATAGTTACACACGTGGCCTAAGACGTAAGAACAACGCACCAGTAACATCTGCAAAATGTATCTTCACGCCCATATCCCTGGTAAAGTAGGCAGAGGCACTATCGGGGCACTTACGACGCCGAAGACACTATATCCCACAATGTGATAGGTGGCAAGCTTATCGCCAACCGCACATATCCAATCCCGAGCAACAATTTTTTTATTAGAAAATTGGTAAAAAACCTTATTCGCATCTATAGTGTCTTTATGCGACGTCTTCTCTTACCATGATCGGCATACTTGTTCGATATTTTCATCATCATTATCATCAGCCGGAGGTCGTTCATTTCTGAACATAGACCTCTCCCAAAGAGCGCCACAAGCCACGGTCACCAGACGCTTGCATCCAGCGACTCCACGCAACTTTGACCAGATCATTAGTCCACCGGGTGGTCCCGGGAGGTCATCCTATTTCTCTATTTCGTAACTTAAAAAATCTGACCCTAAATATTGGAAAAGGAATACTCACCCGGATTGATACCACCGCCTTACCTATTCCTGCCGTCATAACGTCATGACGTGTTCCGGCTCGGAGGTTAAGGTAGCCGGTAAACTTTCTTTTGCTCGAAGCCTAGCATCCCAGCCTCAGGTTAGCAACGCACCATTACCACCTTTGGTGTCTCTAGGCGGCGTGAATTTCTTACCATCAGGAAATCCGTCTGCTTGCTTGCCTTTCAATATCATAAAAAAAACCTTAAACAATGACGAGTGAACATTCTAGAAATAATGGTTTCAAGGCAAGTCCTTTTTGTAAGCACGTAGGTAAACTTAGACGCGTGACAATGACAATGACAGTGGACGGACCGGTGTGACGAGTGACAAACAGCGGGCATTGTTAGCACGGTGCTGCGTTTGGATTGGTTTAGCGCTGTCCATAATTAGTACTTCCAGCGTGTCACTTTCATGGTCTAGTTCTAACTATGAGACAAATTACTACATAAATATCGACATCATCTTTTATTTATTTTCATTCATGATATACACACTCTCTTTAATATTTTTTTACAATATACTTTTACGTAATAAACGGTTTGTGTTTACCGAGGGCTGCCCAGCCATTGATGCAGGTTTGAAATTATTACATTACTCATAAACCCACTCACTTTATACAGCACAATGAGGGTGTTATAAACTGAAGATAAATATGTAGTATGTTACATTTTTCAAGAGTTTTCTGGAAAAGTACAATTAGTGTCAATTAAGCGTTCAGCGCAATTGAAGTCTTTAGAAGACGTTTTAAGTCGCAGTTTTGTTTTGGCATCGAGTTTTTTTCGTTAGCCGAGTGTATTCGATAAGCACAATATAAGCCATTGCCACGGAGTTGTAGTACTACGAACAGAAGACTCGCAAAAAAGGGGTACAAATCGCAAGCAAACTTGAATTTGAAAATGTTTCATATTGCGCTGAGTGACGAAACCCGATTTAATTAAGAAACTACTCTCGCATGTCTCATATATGTATTGCTCAGCGTAGCTTAAATAATTATCATAATGCGACGTCAGATATGATTTTTTACTAGAAAGAAAGAAATTTATTAGCGGAGTAATTTACCACACATGACAAAGTGAAAACAAAAAATCAAAACTGAAATCTAATTGAACAGAAGTCTCTACTTAACAAATACATAAAAAAAACAATAAGTCCACCAAAGGGGAATACTTATCTCGGTATTTATTGAGTCATGGTGGTAATACTATTTAAATTATGTGCTTCGGTTTTATACTTTTTACACTATATACGTTTATTTTTAAATTGGCTGACCTAATCTAAATTTAAGCGAAATGATTAATTATGTAATAACAACTCTTATATATCTTTAAAATACATTCGGATTTCCGGAGCTTGACGAATATAGCCGAAGCGCATAATTTAAATAGTACTACTACCTATACCCGGTTTTAACATATGACTCTCTAAATAGTACGCCGCCTATATCTACATAAACTGCGGAGTGAAATCACTATGATTACGTGATATTTTAATTTTCAAGTTTGCTTGCGTTTTGAATGAAAGTAAGACTTCTGTAAAGATTAATTCAAACGCGGCATAGCCTGTCTATGATTTAATAATCTGTGCGCGTTCTCATTATTATGATGTTACTCTTGGCTTGTGCTTTGTAACTACTTAATTTATTACCGGTACTTAGCCCTGCTAATGTAGAAAAAGTATGTATGTCAGTATGATATTTCCATTTTCACGACAAAATGGCTGAATCGATGTAAATAAATTACAGCGTAAAAATAGATTAGATCTTGCCGAAGGAGTTTTGCTACCTTAAAAATTTTAAATCCAACATCTCGATAAATAATGTCAATGGTAAGCGGACGGGGCCGCGCACGCGGGTAACAGTTAAATATATTTTTCCTAATCATAATTTTTTTATCTGTTGACATGCGTTGTGATCGTCAGCTCTGAATTGCTTTCCACTATTTCTGCTTTAAAACGCGGGAGAGACTCACTGTTACAAGTTTTATTAAAATCGGTTATGTAGAATCGAAATCACGTCAGTTTTATACTGAGGACGTGCGTTTTATAAATTTAACTAGGTGGTAGAGTTTCGCAGCGACTCACCCGGATTGGTACCACCGCCTTACCTATTCCTGCCGCCATAACGTCATGACGTGTTCCGGTTCGGAGGGTCAGGTAGCCGGTTAACTTACTTTTGCTTGAGGCCTAGCACCCGGCCTCAGGTTGGCAACGCACCATTACCACCTTAAGTGTCTCTAGGCGGCGGGAATTTCTTACCATCATGAAATCCGTCTGCTTGTTTGCCTTCCAATGTTATAAAAAAAAAATAAGTTAAATTTAGCTTAGTTTGAAAGCATCAGCAATAGATGTCGAAGATTGCCACAATCATCACATTCAATAGACGAAGATTTTCCCCCTTGGTGGTCCAGGCTCCTTTGCAAAATAGACCATCTGCCTTCCTGCCAGGCAGCTCGTAAAAGGCGAGCATAGGCTTACCGTCACTAACACCGTGACATGTTACTAGATGGTACCACCGCCTTACCTATTCCTGCCACAACGTCCAATGCTTGCTGTTGACGTGTTCCGATTTGGAAGGTAAGGTAGCCAGTAAACTTACTTTTGCTGGAGGCCTAACATCCCGGCCTAAGGTTGGCAACGCACCATTACCACCTTTAGTGTCTCTAGGCGGCGTGAATTTCTTACCACCAGGAAATCCGTCTGCATGTTTGCCTTCCACTATTATAAAAAAATGTTTGAAGTTACCGAGTAGTTGATAGGTGCTCATGCTAGAGGAACGGGATATTTGTCTATAACATCGGCTATAATTAAGTACTCGTTCGCTTTTCCCTAGGTTTGCGGTCTACCACACGTTGATAAGTGGAACGACGAGAAATTGACCATTGTGTCGTGGTGGCTGTGGTGTAAAGGTCCTGTTACATTGGACTATGAATTGGAAACGAAAACTTCTTTAGCACTTCTCTACTTAAAAAAAGTTACACTATAAATACATTTTTGTTTTCCGTATTGCTATTTGGTCTAGCGGTTCAGTTGTCGAACTTCACTGCATGAGGTCCCAAGTTCGATTCCCGGATCGGGCAACAAAAAGTAAATTGGATATTTTCGGTTAAAAAAAACGTTGTTCGGGCTTGGATTGTTCAGGCACATTGTGGGGTTAAGTGTCTTCGGCTAGTCGTTGGTGCTCTGGATGTGTCTCTGCCTACCTCTTCGGGTATATGGGTGTAAAATACTTTTTTTTATTTCCATATTTTTTTTTAAATTAAAGCAATCTTTTGGGTAAGCTCGTAAGAAGCGTAAAAAAAGCATATTTTTCAGTAATACTTGGACTAGAAGCGCAGACCTATATACTCTTTATAGGCTTGCCACCTATCACGTTGTGGGACTTAGTATCTTCGGCTAGTCGTGGGTGCTCTAGTTGTGCCTCTGCTTTCGGGGATATGGGCGTGAAGATACCTTCTTACTTTAGAAGCGCAGAACAAGTAGTAATGCTAATACACAGAAGACGCACTCGCCACTCATGTACAAAAGCAAGGAAACTTACATCTTAATTTATAGAATTGCGTCTCTCGGCGCTCGATTTGCGTCAGTGAGTATCTAGATCCGATTCTCTTCAAAGTGAAGCTTGGCTATCAAAATTGGAACTCATGACCCTGGTTGAAGGCTTTTCAGCGTACCTAAAAAGACTATAACGACGTGACGTCAGATAAGGTTTTTACCACTGGTTTAGACGTGAGGGTCTTCAAGTGTGATGCCCCTTGACCAATCCTTACAACAAGGTGAAACAAACAAGCTGACAGTTTTTATCAGTAATATCTCCGGACAAGTTACACTAATTGAATCTAACCTCAAAGTAAGCATATTATATGCTTGTGTTATGGGTGTTAGTCAACGACACTAATACATGGAGACGTACTTAAATAGATACCAGACTAACGCCCAATATTAATAATCAATCCTAATCCAAAACTTGCTTTCCAAGATTGATATTTTGATCCGTTTTTATGATATCGCTTGCCAATAACATATCTGAGGACAGGATGAATATGGCAATTAGGTATAGGATAGGCCGGCGGATACGCAGCTGTCTAGATTGCTTGAAATCCATCTTTAGAGAAATATTATTAACATTGGCCGTAAATTAATAAGCAACCAGACCCGGAAATGCAGACATCTAAATGTTCATCACACAAATGCCTGCACTCGTTGGGAATCGAACCCAAGCCTCGCGGTTGGTCGGTGTAGTTAGGCGTTTACGCTAACCACTCGACCAACGAGGCGGTCAACTAGTGTACTCATACTCATAGAACGAATATTATACACAAGATAGCGTCGTGCTCCAAAGTTAGCACTTAGCTTGTCATCCTTTTTTTGATCTATTCTAGCTTGTTTGCGGCCGGCGGCGAGCTAAAGTTATTTCTTGTTAGACATTCCGTATACTATTATTAGCTGGCTCCTTTACTATGAAATAATAGGATGGATAGTAACGCACCTATACTGCGTGGCACGTTTTATACAATTTTTACACCCCTAAAAAAACATGACAAAAATAACGTTTTAATGAAGTTCGTAGGTAAACAAGCAGACGAATTTTCTGATGGTAAGAAATTCACGCTGCCTAAAGACACCAAAGTTGGTAATGGTGCGTTGCCGTTAGGCCTCGAGCGAAAGTAAGTATATCAGCTTCCTAATCCTCCGAACCGGAACAAGTCTACAGCAAGCACTGACGTTGCGGC
>NJDD01007359.1:27118-73455 GCA_002245505.1 Calephelis nemesis
CGACTGGACTGCCGTTAAGAGTCAGATGTCACGGTGCTAGTGACGGTAAGCCTAGTATTACTAATATTTACGAGCTGCCTGGCAAGAAGGCAGCAGATCAACACGGGGCATCTTTATTCGATTATATTAAAATCATTTATTCGATTCGAGCTTAATGTTTTTTTCGTAGTAAGCTAAAGCCATGAACTTTTTTGGTAATGCCTAAAATTTGTTTCCGCAATATCTCTAGTATTTTGTGAATTTTCTACTGCACTACTTCGTCGAAATTTGAGATTGAAATCTTAATCTATTTCTCATACATATTGTAAATAGATGTTAGTTTTATATACTTTCGGTACGAATTTTGATACTGCAAAATGTTATACTTAACCATGTAAGCATAAAAAGTAGTAAAAAAACGGGTTGTGTCTGAAGTGCCGGCAGAATTGAAAACTTGAATATTAACGATGTGCATTTTTGATACGAGTATTTTGGAATGGTTAGGGAATAATTTTGCACGATTTGCTTTAATTATCTGTATGAAAGTACTATCATTTATGTGGTAGAATACAATATTCATTTATTGCGCTATCGTACACAAACATGACAATACGATCATTTGCGCAAATGACCTGCGCCGTCTTACCAATTTTTTGTCTTACGAATCAGGTCACGTGTTTTGACGCGAGTCTAGAAATTTTAACTTCAAGAAATTTGAAATTTTCACTTAAATAATAACTAGATTTTGCCTGCGGATACAGCCGCGTAATAAAACAATTCTTTTTTCCCGCGGGTACCCGTTATCCAAAAAAATAGCTTACTGTCTTCACACTCAAAAACATTACATGACGTCGTTCCGTCATGGTGTACAAGAAACACGAACAAACAAATAGTCTTTGATGTAATAAAATAACTACACTCATATTACGGTATGAATTCCCAAAATCACTTTACTTTTTAATTATTATTATATGTTGTAATACACCGAACGAGTACACGGCTCTCCTGATGGTAAGTCCGGGGTGTTGGGCGAATCGTGCAAGTCTACCGGTTACCCTACCTTTGGGACAGGAACGTGACAATGCAATGTCATAGTTGCGGCAGGAATAGGTAAATTCTTGAATACCTACCTACTTGGACGAGTTGCAGCACGGGACTCGACCAATTGTGGTCTTGCTGGTGATAACCCATTCATATTTTTGCTCACTTCTTACGAGCTGCACATGGCAAATTCTACAAAGGATACTCGGATTAACACGGGATTGACTGATTGGATATGTGCTCGGTTGGCGATAGGCTTGCCACCCTGGCTGTCCCCTACCCTTTCTAGGATATGGGCGTGAAGGTACTTCTAATACGGGGACAATACGACATATGTCGACAATTCGAAACCATATTCAAATTATTGGATCCCGGAAAAGTTATTAAGAATTTTATTAAATTGTCCACACCCCTTTAAAAGGCATAAAAAAAACATGACTAGAAATGTGACTTATGTAAAGGGCTCTTAAGCTAAATTTGAGTTTACATCACGTACAAAATAAAACCTTATCACTCGGGGTTTGGACTCAAAACGAAATTACCTTGTGAAGTACAAAACACTGCTGCGTCATAAATTTTGCACTTATGGGTGGTTGTAAAATCCTTTGAGGTCAATTGCCATGACTGTGTTATCAACCATGGCTTATTGTTCATGGAATATCCGAACAGTCAAGGTTTATGGAAAATTACCTGATGTTTGGTGTAATAAGTGTGTCAGAGAAGTAACAAAGTCACCGTTAAGACCCATTGTTTTTCAAAAAAACCCACAAAATTTCGACTGCACTAAAAGTAGCAAAATTTTTTCATAAAACACTTATTAACTACATGAATTTTATTTTGATGTAATAAGTATGTATCAGAGAAGTAACACGGTCATCATTAAGAACATTGCTTAAAAAAAACTGGACTCTACAAAAGGTAGCAATCTTTTAAATTTAAAAAAAAACATGTACACTACATGAATTTAATAACTACATGAATTTCATTTTGATGTAGTAAGTTTGTGTCAAAGAAGTAACACGGTCACCATTAAGAACATTGCTTAAAAAGTCTCGACTGTATATATGGTAGCAATTTTTAAATTTTAAAAAAACATGTACAATACATGAATTTAATAACTACTTGAATTTCATTTTGATGTAATAAGTATGTGTCAGAGAAGTAACACGGATGTCATACGGATACTAAGAACATTGGTTAAAACAATCTCGACTGAAGAAAAGGTAGCAATTTTTTAAATTTTAAAAAAACATATACACTACATGAATTTAATGACTACAGGAATTTCATTTTGATGTAATAAGTATGTGTCAGAGAAGTAACACGGATACCACTAAGAACATTCCTTAAAAAAAATCTCGACTGTAGAAAAGGTAGCAATTTTTTAAATTTTAAAGAAACATGTACACTACACGAATTTAATAACTACATGAATTTTATTTTGATGTAATAAGTATGTGTCAGAGAAGTAACACGGATACCACTAAGAACATTGCTTAAAAAAATCTCGACTGTAGAAAAGGTAGCAATTTTTTAAATTTTAAAGAAACATGTACACTACATTAATTTAATAACTACATGAATTTAATTTTGATGTAATAAGTATGTGTCCTAAAAGTAACACGGATACCACTAAGAACATTGTTTAAAAAAAATCTCGACTCGACAAAAGGTAGCAATCTTTTAAGTTTTAATAAAACGTGTACATTACACGAATTTAATAGGATTTAAGCCTACTGGTTTCATCTTTGCGAAAATTAATATATTCATATTCTTATTGTTCCAGGGTTACCTTCATGTCTGGAAACGGGAAGTGACGTTTTCTGAAGAGGAACTATCAGAGCTATTCAACAATATTGAAGATATTTACGATTTTAACAGGTTAGCAATAGTTGGTAAAACAGATAAAATACTTAACTGTAGATGTGACCTTATTGCCCACTATTTTAAATTGTCTCAGGTTTCTTAAGGTTTGGTAAATAAGGCACCGGATTCGATTCGAAATGTGTTTTCGAATTCCCGGATTCCCCCGTTCGATTCCCAAATCGGGCAACAAAAAGAAAATATGGTTTTTTCAATTTTCAAATAAAAAAATTGCTCGGGATTGGATGTGTGCTCGGTTTGGCGACAGGCTTGCAACCAATTCCACTGTGGGACTTAGTGTCTTCGGCTAGTCGTGGGTGCCCTGATTGTGTCTCTGCTTACGTCTTCGGGGATATGGGCGTAAAGATAAATTATTTTTTATGTGCTTTTTAGATTTCTTCTAAAAAATGTTCCCCGGGACTGGATAAATGTGTTTGAAGATAGGTTTGCCATCTATCACATTGTCGAACCTTTGGCTAACCTCTGCCTACCTTTTCAGGGAGTTAGGCAAAAGATATTTGCTTTATAAATCACCGAAACATTTCCCTAATCCGGTCAGTCAGACTAAACTTAGTAAGACTAAGTTTAAGTGTTGTTACACAGTGTAAATATAACTAGACTTTAATACTGTGGCTGTTAAGTCCAACGATTATTTCAGACTCTCACTTTTCTAACTACCATGCCATCATTGTCTTTTTCGTATCTCGGTTTGGATGTAGAAGCCAGTAAACTAAGGTCAAAACCTAGAACCACAGGTTGGCACACCAGATCATCTTTAGTCACTATGAAATTAATAGTCATTAGGTTCTAACTGCTGGTTTGTAATTTGATTTACAAATAACAGATATTAATAAAAAAACAGAGTAGGTACTTCATTTTCAGCCATATTGAGAAGGTATAAATCACGAAGTAGCCCCCCTAACATTATCCAATGTAATATGACAAATGCAACGGACAGACGCTCCTACTTTCTGCTTTTCAACATGTGGGGTCTGTCTATTTGTACCGATGTTTGATATAAATATCGTAAGACTTGAACAGGGCAGTACTGGCAGGGGTAAAAGTTCTTTTTGTTTGTTTATATTTTTTTTGTATTTTAGCACTATTTATTATTAATATTATACCTAATATATAGTTTATAAAGTTTTGTAAAAAATTACCCATATCCAAAAATTTATAAAAAAGTGTACTACATTGTAGATATTTCATAGAAAAGTATTAGATAAGGACTATCATTGTTACTGGTACGCGTCTGAATCAGAATTATTTTTTTCGAACTTTTGTTGTTGGTCCTTTAGATTGTAACATAGGAAAACCAGCGATTTTGATTGTGTACCGATTTAATTTATTTTTTAACGTTTTCTAATATTTTATTTTTTATGAGGAGTAAAATTAAAACATTTGAAAAAATCTGAAAAAATAAGGAGAATTTGATGTTCGCCCACGTTTCAATTCCGTCTTCGAAAATGCCGCTGCATTGGCCAAAAATCTGTTGGTTTAAAAATTCAATAATATTTTAGTTGCTAAAACTCGTATATGTTTATAATAATAAAAAAATATTATACGTTTGTGAAGCGGCGTGTATAGGCCTTCAGCTTTGTTGAAGAAATAATAATGTTAAAGTATCTTAATCCGTCCCTGCTTCGTGCGGGTGTTACCCAATAGGGTAGCTCAGCGAGGGGAGGTTTATTGTGAAGTTTTTGAAGCATATAATTCAGATCTACGAATTTGTATAAAAAGGTTTTCACATTATTTCGCTAAATGAATACCCTGCTATTTGCTAATGTATACTTTGGAGATTTGACAGCTATTCAAGTAATAGGGAAGGGAAAAAGGATTGGGGGGGCGGGAAATCGTCAATTTATTTCAAGCAGAACATGAATATAGTTTTTCGAATTATCTTCAAAACATTTTGCTCTAGTTATGAAAAAATATTTTGTTTTATTTTTTAGGTTTCCTACGATATATTTTAACTAAAGTTCAAAGTATAGCTTTTTCTTCATGATAGGATAAGTACTAGAAGTGTACCTTCTTCAGTTTTATGTCATTACTTAATTTACGAAAACTGTTATATTCAAGCATTCTTTCCCGCGTTCAACTTCAACTTCTATGTTTGTTACATTACAGAAAAAAAATACACACACTTAATTTTTTTTTAATTTGTATAGAAGAGTGAAAATGAATGTATTTGACCAACATCCAATAGGTTAAAATATTAGGTTAGGTTAAGGTTAGGTTTCTTAAAATATGTTTTTGAAAGAATTGTGTATATAATTATAATTTTAAATCTTTTCAGATCTTTATGCAACGAATTGAACAGCTGCCGCCTGGACGCGACGTGTATAGCACGATGCTTTGTCAACAATACTACAGGGTTTTCAGTATATACCTCCTACTGCACTGGATACCCCAGAACCATGGAAAGATTGGCGGCATTGGCTTCGAAGCCACAGAGCGCCAGGGAGTTTCGAGAACGTCAGCTGGATTTAAGGCATCCGCTTCCTCTGGCTTCGTACTTGCTGAAACCGGTTCAGAGGATACTAAAGTATCATTTATTGTTGCAGGTACCTGATTGATGTATTATTATTTATTTATATCACTAAATTGGCTGGTTAGGTATATATGAATTCTGGACGGGACGGTCTTGCAAGCACCTGGTGTAGTTATTGTTTGCAAAACACTATACCATTGTAGAATCTATTTCACCGCCTTGTTGGTTGAGGGGCTATCGTACTCGCCTAACTCTATCGACGAACCGCGAGGCTCGAGTTTGATTTCTGACGGGGACAGGCATTTGTGTGATGAAAATTTAGATATCTTCGTTTCTGGGTCTGGAATTTTATTACGTTATTCAGGTATAAATTTAAATATTTCTATATATAAGAATGGTTGACTAGCACCCATAACACAAACATATGATTTGCTTACCTTAATCGAATTTGTGCTACTTGTGCAAGGATGTTAATGTATTACCTGCGACAGTGTATTCGAAACATTACAATTTTGGGGACTTCCAAGAAAAGAGCTTATTAGTTTTATAAGGACGGCAGCGCAGCTGTGGAACCCCTGGTGGTATAGCCATTCATGGGCTGTGGAAATCTCTTTCCATCAGGTGAACCGCTAACACGTTTGCCACCTATTACTAAAAAATCAATGAGGATTTTATACTTAATAACCATCTAGGTTCACATTCCATGAACAAACTGTCTAGATTTAATGAATTCCTTGGGCGGTGTCAGTAGCCTGCAAAATTGGCGTGTTTGTATGAAAAGAGTAATGAATGTGGATGCACGCCTGCAAGGATTGTGACAGTTTGCGCTCGATGATCTGCTCACACCCTAAGGGTCTTTATGTCTCAAGATAGTGAAAAACACAGACTTTTATAAACAACTTACAAAGGAAAAGCGACGATATAAGTGGTTGTCAATTTGGGTTTTGACATTGATATAACATTAATAAATAAGCTTGCTGGTTGACAACCGAATAGCTACTGGGAAATGGCAACGCACTGCAATAGCATTGCCTGGGAAGTTCTCAGACCAAATAAGGCGAACCTGCAGCATGACCTTTGATATTACGTCAATGTTTTGTTAGCTAAAAGCTGTATTTGTTGTAATATTGCAACAATGACAACATGCAGTCAGACACATTTTATGTAATTTCAGAACGTAGTCAAGCAATGCGCGTCCAGTGAGACAGAATACGCTTTATCCAAGATGACGGGGATCGCCCAACACATCGATGATATGAAACGTCGCCATGAGCATGCTGTCCGCGTTCAGGTAAAATATATCTTTTTCATATGAGAGTTCAGGAAACAAGCACATGGCTTTTCTTATTATTGGAAACAACCGTGGTCTACAACACCGTAGATGTTACAGGTGCGTCCTGTGGCCGGGGTAGTCATAGGTATGAGTGATGAGAAAAACTTTGGAACAAGCACAAGACTTTCCTGATGATATGAGCCAACCGTGGCCCCTAGTCATCGGTTGTAATTTTGTTGCGCACTCACTAAACTAATTTTAAGTTATCGCTATCTTCTTTCAACGAAAGTAACAGAAAGAGACAAACCACTTTTATTGCTGTCAAATTAGACCGTACACGTCATTTCTACAGACTTTGAATCACCACTCGAAAAAACGTTGATCAAAAACATTACGATTTGACATGTTCGGACCAATCTGACATGTCTAAAATGTTCCATCTCTTTTGTTTTTGTTTCATTTGAAAAAGTACCCGGATTGGTACCACCGCCTTACTTATCCCTGCCGCCATAGCGTCATAATGTGTTTCGGTTTGGAGGGTAAGGTAACCGTTAACTTACTTTTTCTCGAGGCTTAACATCCCGGCCTTAGGTTGGCAACGCACCATTTCCACCTTTGGTGTCTCTGGGCGGCGTAAATTTCTTTCCATCAGGAAATCCGTCTGCTTGTTTGCCTTCCAATATCATAAAAAAAAATATACAGATATTAAAGACGCGTCGTTATCCTATGGCTGCGAGGCATAGGTCTATTGTGCGAGTCTACTGGCTACCCTACCCCCTGGATCGTAACATGATAGAGTCACTATGGCGTCAGGAATAGCTAGGGCGGTTGATCCCTACCCTGGCAAGTTGTTGCATAGCACTCTTCCATCAGACTTCTGGGTAATGAGCTATTTAAGCTGTCATCGCCTTTAACTAGCTGTCTAGCAGAGAGGTAGATGATCTATTCTACTCAGCGGACTTGGACCAACACGTGGAAACCGGGACATCTAGATTTTTGTGAATTTAGCTCATGAAGGCATTTATATAACACTAGCTAACCAAGCAAACTTCGTATCGCTTGACATTAATGCTTCGACAGTAGCGCAGTCTGTCGGATCCGATGTGAAACATTCCAAAATCAACAACTACTTATTAATAAAGAATTAATTAAAAAAACATTTTCCAGGAGACCAAATTGTGAATCTTAACCATTCTCGAATTCCCTTGAACATACACAAAAAGTTTCATCAACATCGGTCCAGTCGTCTAGAAGGAGTTCAGTGACAAACACAAGAACACAAGAATTATATGTATAAAGATGTAGCCCCACAAATATATGATTATCATTAATTTGATTGCATAATTCATTAACTTATTGGAAAAATCATTAATGTCATTGCATTTTATGCATTCTTTATTTTTTAGATTAGAAAACGTAATGAGCATACACATTACCTGATTGTAAGAGATATCAAGATCAAATTCGAGGCTAGACAAAAAATGACTTCGATTCCAATTTTGAATGAATCTTATGTATTTTTCTTTTTCTTCTTGTTCTTCTCTTCTTTATGTTCTTTACGTTAGTATTTTGCCATTAGTCAAGTAGAAATTTGCATTAAATTTTATATAAATGTTAATACATTATAATTAGTCAACAGTCATAAGTCGTCAGTAAGTCATGTCAGACTCTTAGGTAAAGCGATGGCCTCAGTACTCAAGCTCATGTAAATAAACGATACGCTAATTTCTTCATGATTATTTCTTTTGTGTACTTTCACTGAACAAAATTGTACAAAATGCCATCAAAATTGACCAATTTCACTCAATATCAACACGAAATTCAATAATTTTGTAAAAACTTCGAGCATCTTTTCTCTCGATTGCGCCAAAACTCTATCATCTTAAGTTTTTGCAAACATACCAAGATTCCCCTTTGACAAAATAATGCTTCGTGACGTCACCACAATGTACTCGTAATATGTTTAATATTATAAATGTGAAAATACTTTGTAAGTGAGTTCTACGCGAGCGAAGTCGTTGTCAATTGTTATTTCATACATATAAAATATTCTGTTTTATTCGCAGGAGATACAGTCTCTTCTTTACGGCTGGAATGGGCCAGACTTGACCACCTACGGAGAGTTGTGTGCCGAAGGGACATTCAGGTAAATAACTTTGAAGTTAGTATAAACTCTCAGAGATTTACAAAAAGCAAGTAAAGTAAAGGTAAGGTAAAAGTAAAGGTGTTGGAGTTTACTGCATGAGGTCCCGGGTTCGAATCCCCGGTAGGGCAACAAAAAGAAATCTTGGTTTTCCCAATTTACTTAATAAAAAATATTGCTCGGGATTGGATATGGGTCCGGTTGGCTTGCCACCTATCATATTATGGGACTTAGTGTCTTCGGCTAGTCGTGGTTGCCCTGGTTGTGCCTCTGCCTATCTCTTTGGCGATATGGACGTGAATATACTTTTTAAGATGTATGGCAAAGACTCATATTGCACTGAGCCGAGTAGGGTAGAACCCATACATGTCAATCAAAATTAAAGCTTAAGGTGTTACTTGAAGGCTTATAAAGCTCTGAGCGTAACGGAAATGATTATCTTGTTTTGCGATAGTTAGGGTCTTTACTCAAGGGTGACCGCATTCGTAACAGTGAGATCCGAGAAAGAGTGGGATTGAAAGAAATTTTTGGTGTTAAATACGAAAGGCCATGCTCCGCTGGTTCATTCATGTGGAAAGAATGACAGATGAAAGATTGATAAAACAGATATACAATGCGAATGTGGATGGATGTAGGTACCCGGGGAGACCAAGGTTGACATTCCACGATCAGATCACTCGGATATTAAAGGAGGGTGGTAGGAAATGTTAATAGGTAAATACCTAATATGATGTCGGGCTTAAAGAAGTTAGGGGATCTTAAATTCTTATGTTTTTTTACATATATATATGTTACGGATAGAGAGGTTGGTGTTCCTAATGTGGCGAGTTTCTGCAGAATTTTTAACCCCTGACAGAAAATGAGGATGCTATAACTTTAGGTGTGTGTGTCTGTCTATGGCACTACAACTCTTAAACGAGTGCATCGACTTCGATCAGGATTTTTTAATTGAAAGCGGATGTAATCAAGATTGTTCTCAGCTACATTTCGGATAGCTTTTGTCGGGGACTATCGAACATTTTTTATTTATGTTTTACCATCAAGACTTAAGTCTATATGATGAAAAAATAATAGTTTTTGTCATCATTTCTAAATTTTATATTTTACTAGCTGTTACCCGCGACGCTATTCGCGTGATCCTACAGGAACATTTTTAGGGTTAAAAACTATCCTATGTGTTAATCCGATTTACCCCTATGTGTGTACCAAATTTCATGAAAATCGATTCAGTTTTTGCGTGAAGAAGTAACAAACAAATAAACAAACAGACAAACTTTCTCCTTTACAATATTATTAGGATGACTGGGTAGTAAGGTCAAAAGACCTTTCCCTGTAGCCATAAATTCAGAGCTCTTTAATGTTTTGTTTCGGTAAACTTAGTCGCGGAACTTCTATCTTACTAAATAAACTTATCTCTATAAATGTTAAACATTATTTGAAATAACTTTGCAGAGTATTCGGCGCCAAGGCAATGCGTCACGCCTTCCTCTTCGACAAGATGCTGCTCGTGACTAAGAACAGAGAAGATGGGATTTTGGCGTATAAGTCTCATATCATGGTGAGTTCACTTTTTTTAACCTAACTCTTGCTAACCGCGAGGTTTTTACAACTTCACCGGGCTATAATTGTGAGTTTACCACATCAAAGCGATTCACCAATCGACTACGCGTCACGCTCAATGAAAAGGAACTGTTATAGTGCTCTACACATAATATTTTGAAATTAACAACCGTCATACTCAGGGCCGTCTTAGATTATGCGTGGGCCCTTGGGCACAAGAAACTTGGGGCCCTTTTGGAATATAATTTTTTCACTATTATTTTTCGCCTCTGTGGTCTAGCGGTTCAATTGTTGGACTTGACTGCATGAGGTCCCGGGTTCGAATCCCGGGTCGGGCAACAAAAAGAAAATTGGGTTTTTCCAATTTCCTGATTAAAAAAAACGTTGCTCGGGATTGAATATGAGCCCGGTTGGCGATAGGCTTGCCACCTATTGGTGTGCATATTGTGGGACTTAGTATCTTCGGCTAGTCGTGGGTGCCCTGGTTGTGTCTCTGCCTACCTCTTCGGGGAATATGGGCATGAAGATACTTTTTATTATTTTTTGGGTAATCAATTAGATTATTTTATTTTATTATGCTGCTTCTCATAATTATTGACAAACTACTTAGTTGTTCTTAAGCTGAGAAATTGAAAGCTCCCGAATTAGGGCAGCGAGAACAAGATAATGCATAAATGGTCGATCTTTCGGGCCCTCCGAAAATAGGGGTCCTGGGTACTGGCCCCGTGTGACCTTATGGTAAAGACGGTATTGGTCATACTTGTATCTCCGAAGAGGTACAGAAAGCAATCGAAATATCTGACCCCCGTACAGTACTTCGAAAGTATTAAACGGAGGTCAAATATTTTGTTTGCTTGCTGTACAACTGGTAACTTGACAGCTTGTAAAAGGCGAGCATAAGCTAACCGTCACGAGTTTTGCAGCGATTCGCTTGGATTGGTACCATCACCTTACCTATTCCTGTCGCCATAACGTCAGTGCTTGCTGTTGAAGTGTTTCGGTTCGGATGGTAAGGTAGCCGAAAAATTTACTTTTGGTCGAGGCCTAACATCCCGGCTTCAGGTTGGCAACGCGTCATTATCGCCTTGAGTGTCTCTAGGCGGCGTGAATATCTTACCATCAGGAAATTCGAATGCCTTCAAACATCATAAAAATAAAAAATAGATGCAATCAATGCAGCCGAAGGATTGTGATATATAAAGATTGGCAACGTTTAAAAAAACGTTCATTTGCAGATGTAATATCGTCGTAATATCTGTACTCGTATGTACTACCTACATATTATTGCTACGTAATATAGTCCGCGTGTGAAAAACTTTTTCTCGTCATTTAAGAATTGTATAGTTTAAAGTATCATTCCCATCATCTTAATACGTGGCGATCTACTAACTGTGCGATTCCGAAGGCATTTTTTATCTCGCACAACACCTTTCTGTAATCAGTTACCGAGGGCGGTATTCCCAAACAATTATGACTTAGGGACCTTCAAGAAAAGAGCGCACTCATTCCTTTAAGGTCGGCAACGCATCTGTGATACTCCTGGTGTTGCGGATGTCCGTGGGCGGAGGTGATCACTTTCCATCAGGTGACCCACTCGTTGGCCTCCTCTTGTATAATAAAAATAAATATATATATGTATTTCCAGTGCAACAACATGATGTTGGTGGAGTCCATTGCGGGAGCACCCCTGTCGTTCCACGTGATACCCTGGGACTCGCCTCGTGCTCAACTTACCTTGCAAGCTCGCTCGCCACGACACAAACGAGAGTGGACCTTACTGCTTAAGAGAGTGAGTACAATTTACCCTTGAATTTTCTGTAATGAATACCCTTTTTGTGGTACAAATGATAACCTATATATTAATACGTTATGCAAAACTTTGGACCCCTTTTTCGAAAATTGCTCGGACGCAGGAGCATAAAATTTGGCACATTCATAGTTTATGTGTAGGAAAAGTGCAGAACCCTAACATTTTTCAGAGATAATGCTTATAAGATACATTAAATCAATTAATAAAACATTATCCACACTACCATGCATTTGACACACACAAACAAATATATTGATCAAATCGATAAAAGATCACAGATGGGGCACAATAAAGTTTGGAAACAAAGTAGTTGGTTTATAGAAATGAAGATGGCGTTCTTATCAACAAGATGTTAAAATTTATTATAGTCGGATTTCGAACAATGGGCGACCACTAGTAATTAGCAAATGTCTCTCGACAAAGTACATACATTGATTTAACCCCAAAGTAAGCAAATTACATGCCTGTATAAATGGGGTTTCTGGTAATCGTAACGAGATCTGTGGAGTTTGCAAAATATCTTCTTTGTGTTTCTGTCACCTTACTCCTCCTAAACGGCTGTACCTATATGTTTAAAGCTTTGAATGTCTATTTCAATAAGTTCCTGGATTTTTAAAACTCAATTTGACCCGATCACCACAATCATCAAAACTTATCTGGTTTGATAACTGTGGTGATTATAGTATGAAGTTACAAAATATAGAGATGAGGTATATTTAATTAACAATTTTTGTTTTGCAGGTTATCTTAGAAAATTACAACGCTGTTATACCATCCCACGCACGGCAGCTGGTCATGGAACTGGGACAAAATAAGACTGATGGTAAGTTCTCGAAATAAATCCTCGACATATACAAAATAGGTTCAAAAATTTCAATAACTTTCTACTAGTTGTTAAAAAGCTAACCAATAATAATAAAAAATATATCTAAATTTTATCAAATTATAAAAAGTATCCTCCAAATAGTTTATATAGGTGGCATGGGTTATAAATAAAAAATTATAAACCTGTCATGATTCCACCACATTTGATTTAAAATGCCGTATTGTCGGACTTGCAGCAAAGAGTAAAGTAACTGTCCATAAAAGAAACTTGCAGTTTAAGTGAACCATATTTAAGTTGTGTTGTAAATAAATTTCAACTTGTTTGCAGAAAATCCTTGTATTTGTCTATGTCATGTCATATTTTCTTATTATTAAGTCACTCAGGTTTTAAAATTGAGAAATATATCCTGTTTTAATTTATTTTCGTTACAGATGACATTCTTGCTGAGAAGTCGCATAACCTTATTACTCAAGCATCAATGAGGAAACAACTATCAGCTCCAGAGTATCTTGAAAAGCGAAAACTAGAAAGAGACAGACGAAAATCTTTCGAAAATGGTGCAAGAGGCAGATTTAAAAAAGCAAATCGAAAATACGTTCCATCTCGCTCTAGAGATTCAAGTAGAGAATGTGATTGTGCTCAGATTTCTGTAGAAAAAGGCGTAGACTATACTTGTGATAATTGCTACATTGATCTTTGTTCTGATTGTGAAGTTGAACTATCGAAGGATAAATTAAAAGATGACAAATGTTCATGTAAAAATGATGATACAGATAAAAAATGCGCCGAATGTGACAAACCTCTACACTATATTGACGTCAGTGGTCAAGAAAGAATAATTAGACAGTCAAACTGCAAGTGCACTAATTTTAAATCGTCGCAAGAAAGCTTTACTAAAGAATTTATAGGTTCTTTGAATAAAACGAGAGGTTACCATTCATCTGATAATATCATTGACTATGTAGAGAGCAAAGAATTAAACGATGGCAATAACTCCTTAACAAATGTAAGAAATATACCTAGAACCTGTTTAAAATGTTGCAAAATTAAAGAAAATATCCCAGTTACTAATACATTAAGAACATCGCACACTCGGAAGTCCCGATGCAGTGAAGTTGACAAAAGAAGATTTGATTCTTCAAGATCAAAATCTAAAGATGACCCACAAAGATCAAAATTATCTAAAATAGGTACGTGGAGACGAAAATCTGAACCAGGACTTCAACAAAACTCTATCGTACTTAAGAAATCTCTAGATAGTGATAGTGAAAGTCGAGGTGATGTGAGAGGGTATGAGAAAATAGAATTTGAGTGTCGCAATTGTGGAACTAATAAAATCACTAGAAAACAAAAATCTAACGAAGGAACTGTCTTGTCAGATCCTGAGATTGATAATGGAAGAGAAGTGAATGCTTGTGCTAAGCCTGCGATAGAAATAAAGATGTACAATACAAAAAATATGCCAAAGAAAATAACGAAAATAAAGAAAAACAAGGCTAAAGGCTTAAGGATTGGATCTGACAGTTCAACAAAATTTTACACAGATTTTTCAACTGATGTATCTACTGAGAACATACTCCATATATCTGAATCGAATGATAGTCTTAATATTGACAAAAGTAAATCTCAAATTACAAGTTTAAGTGTACCAAATACTTTGAGTAAAGATGAAGATATTGACGAAGAAACATACAAAAAACTAATAGAAAAAACGGATTCGTTTAAAAAGAATGAACTTGAAAAAGTAAAATACTTAAACAAACAGAAGGTCATTACTGAGGGGTCAGAAGTTGAGGATAAAAGTCAAGACGTTGAACAAATTATAGAGGAAATCCAAGAAAGTTGTGAGGAGGCTGAACAACCCTTAGAGCAAATAATTTCACAATTGTTAATGCAAAATAGAGATTTCCAAAAACTTATTAAGAAACAGCAACAAAGAAATAGTGCGCAAAGAAGACATCAGAGATTGTTAAAATCTTATTCAAATCCAGAACAAGTAATTTTAACAAAAAACGATATGTTGAAACTTAAACCTAAATATGGGCGGCAATTGTCTGAAGATTTAGGATTGGGGGAAAATCTTGACATTCCATTTAACATTGATACTGAAGAGGGATCGGATGATGATCATATCTATGAAACTTTAAGAGTTGACAGTCGCACTGATGGAAGTTTGAACGATTTGAGCCACAAAAATAAAACAAATCAACAAAATTTGGAAGCGCCTAAAAATAAACCTTTACCACCACCACCGCCACCGCCTAATAGTTCCCAAATATTAAAAAAAATACGTAAGACAAGTGGGCCGGAATCCGATTATGTATATTTGTCGTTTGATGAAATCAAAAGAAAGGAGAGCTTAGAGGACGGCATATATGATGTACCGGTTCAATCGCCAGAAAAAGTGAATGAAGATAAACAAGATACTTATTATGTCCCAATGGAAAATCAAGGTCCAGTGACTGGAATAATGGACGAAAATTTGTATGACAATTTAATAGAAGTATGTAGACGAAAGAAAGAATTACATGACCCTGTGATGCCTAGTGAATACTTACCAATGGGACCAGAACCACAAAGTCCTAATGCACCAGAAATATGGCTGAGTCGTCAAAAAGAGCATTTTAATGTTTCAAGAGATAGAAAATCAGGTTCACTTCCAAGAAGTTTTCAAGTAATAACGAGCGGACAGGAAGAAAATAATTTAAGTTCATTTAAATACAAACCCAATAGTAATAGTAAGACATATCTAAATAGAGATGGGAAAGTTATGAGTGCTGATAGACCTTTTACCATTGCATCAGATCAAAGTGAAATTAGTTACGATGACGTTGAAACGTACATGGGAGAAGGAGATATATTGAAATTTAATAAAAATTCTAAATGTAAAGTAGAAGAATCTGAACAGGGTATTAGTCAATCAACATTAGAATTAGAGGAAGAAATAGACAGGTGTTATAAAAATAACTTTGAAAGGGTTAATTTGAATGCTACAAAGAACGAAGATTTGTCTATATCACAAACAAATACAAATATTTCTTCAACGTCTTCTTGCGAAGCTATAACAACAGAGCAGATTGAAGAAAAATCTAAAAGCAATGAAATAATTCATCCTGAACATAAAATTTATAAGCCGGCGAATAATGTGCTTTCGCTTAAAAATGTGTTAAGTAGATTTAAAAATCGGACACCTCCTAAAAATAATGAAGACCTAGAGGTAAATGACCAAAACTTTGATAGTTCCAAGTCTAATTTAAAAAGTCCAACTAGTGAAAAACGTTCAGCATTAAATCCTAGAAGTTACTCAAAGAACTTATTGCAACGATTTAGAAGTATTATTGGAGATGAACAACCAGATAATCACAAATGTGACAATACTAAGACTTCAAAAAGCACAGACGATATTCATACCAGCCCTATTAAGACCGAAATCAAAGTAGTTATTACAACTAGTGATAATAGTCCAACTACTTCTGGTAATGTATATTCTATTAATAGTGACGCTCTTAGTAGAAGTGTTTGTGAGCATACTACTCTAAGTGAAAGTCAGACGGAGAAAAACAACTTAGAATTATTATCTCATAGCTGTGACAATATAAATCAAAATCCTATTGCAAGACCAACTTACGATAAAAGTGTGAGCATGGTTACAAATATCTCGAGTTCAATAGGCAGTACATCTTCACCTTCAAGATCGAATAATAGTTCTTATCAGAGTTTACACAAACTGCCTATCTATATGCAAGGGAGTAAACATTTAGGTGCACGAATAGCTCAATCAGATTACGTTGATCCGACGACTTTATTGAGTGAAAAGAATGCCTTAAAAAAAGTAAACGTACTTATAAACAAAAATGCTGTCAGACCAGACAGTTTATTTTCAAACTCCTCATTTGTGACTTCATCTAGTGAAAGTGCTTATCAAGAATCGCAAATAAAAACAAGTCAAACAATTGTTCAGACCGTCGAAAAAAGTACAACTAAAGTTTCCTCAGATGAAAACTACTATGAAAAGTCATTTGAAAAGATAGAACAAATTACAGATGAAGACGTATTTAGAGATTCAGCAGTTTATTCAGATCAAGAAGATGAGACCGCCGTAGTAGAGACTAATCAAAATAAACCTGCAAAAGAAATGAGTAGCAAAGTAGCAAATATCTCGAGAAATAATTCAATCAAAGTAAAAAAGAACATTGTAGCAGGAATTACCACTGAAAAAACCGTACAGTCACATATAACTGTAAGCACACGGGTAATAAAAAATGAAACAACTCATAGTATAGAAAAAACTATAAAAACTAAAGTAGCTCCACCTGTTCCTATTAAACCCAAGCTTACCAACATTCCTTCAGTACAAACAGTGTCAGTTACGACAAGAAGAAATCTATCCGTCAACAATAATGAAACAATTTCTTCTGTTGAATCGTCAACTTCGAGAAATATTAATAAAATAATTCCTAAGCCGGCATTCGGACGATCTGAGTCTATTCCACCTTTAGCAAAAAATAAATTAGAAGTACAAGAAAAGGCAACTAATAGTTCAATTAGTAAACAACCAACAAATACAGCAGACGATCTTACTAAAATACAAGGTAGTATTCAATTTAAACGACTAAGCTTTGAAAGAGCTAGCCTTGATTCGGCAACGAGAAAAATAAAACTTAATGACAAAAGATCATCTATAGAACAACCAAAAACGTCAAAATCAGTTTTAGAGAGGCGTCTAGAAATTGAACAAATGTCTAAAAGTCAACCAAGCAAGTTGGTACAAACTAAAAAACCAGCATTGAAGCCTAAATCAATAACAACAAAAGTAGCTCCATTTGAAAGAAGCGTTAGTGAGATCGGAAAAGAACAAAAGATATCTTCGACAAGCATACCAAGAAATATAACTCTACATAACAATGAACATAACGTAACTGAGAACGAAGATTCCAAGGAAAGCTGGGTGAAACAAGTAGTAAATAAATTCCAATAAGTAAAACTCGAGTTGCATTTAAAAAGATTCCGTCTTTATTATATTTTAATCAAAGTGTATAGGAACATAATTTCATTGTAAATACAGTTTTTATTCAACCTCCTTAGGATTGATTAGTGCCATAGACAAAGATAAAACAAATTAAACTGTAAATAAAATTTGTTTTTTTTTATTTTGCTATATTTTTACAAAAGTGCCATCGCAAAACAGCCTTAGGTATGTATATTTTTTTGTGCAATGGAATATGGAGTAAAAATATTTATTTTTTTAGAGTTAAGCTATTGTTTTTAGTACTAACACCAAAGTAGAAATGTTATGTGACATTTTTAGATACGAATTAACCTTGTTTGTATTTTTTAATGTGTTTTCGTTCGAATAGGCTACAATCCCAGGCGTAAAATCCAAACAAGATGTATTTTACATTCCGGCACTATGCATTTTTAAAATCAATAGAATTATAAATTTAAAATAATTTTCGCCTTTTGCGATTGGTTAGTATTTTCTCATGTAAAGACAGATTTTTTCTTTTATCGTGTAACTTTAAATAAAACTTAATTACTTAATTTGTGGAGACTGTTAGTTTTTTAAGTTAGATGTTATTATTTTCTCATAATATAAGAACACTAACAAACTAAATTATATGCATTCTGTGGTCTGCTGTAACGTAATTTTGTCCAAATATTCCTGTTTTTAGACACATTTTTATTGATGTTTTTTTAGAAAAGCATAAAAGATTATTCTTATTAAGCCTCCGCAGCTAAACGATACATGACAGTATTTTGTTATTTTGTTACTATATTTGACTTTCTATTTGTAAAGATAATTTGCTTTAACTCTTATATTTTTATCAGGTTAACGCTACTAATATAATATTCAAATAATTAACTGCAACATGCCTTATACACAAATGTAGTTTCCTTTATCATAGCTTATATATTTTTGCACAATTAATATTTAGCTATCATATGACATAATAAATATAATAAAACATTTGTATAAATTGTTATATGTTATGTGCTTCACAAACTTTAATTCATTTTGTTATACTGTGTATCTCATATCTAAATAGTATTACATACAATAAGTATTGCCAGATATTACGTTTTATTTTGGTATAATAGGTTTATTGATTATTTCCGCTTTACAATGTAAAAAATGATACTTTATGAACTCTAGAATGGTCGGTATTTTTCACATTTAGGAAATGTGATTTTGTTATCCGGTTTATATATTGCCGAAATGTCCACGTACTAGAAACAATTGAGAAGAAATGTAATAACATAATGTATTCTATGAATACATTATGTTATTAGATTAAAATTCATTACTTTTATGTCAAAAAAGTTTCATGAGTTACATAGTGCTATTTTTTTGTGTGTAGCGTTGGCAACACAGCTTATCAGGGTGTGCTGGCGGGAAAAATATCTTAACGCAAACTTGGAGCACTAGAGTTCATAAAGTACAAATTGTTTTCACTTAAAATGTATTATCATAACAATTTTTATAAAGCATATACTTAGCTTATTATAAATATATACAATGTACTTAATAATTTATAAGTAAACTTTACCGAAAATGATATATTTATCAAATTTCCAATACTTTTAAAAACAATGGTTACGTGGTCGCTCAGTGACAGACCGCGTTTTATCTTTTTTAAGTTGTTTTATCGCAATATACATTTGATTTCTTTATTTTTTACTTATTACTTCATTTGTTTAATGAATTTCAAAAGTACGACTTTCCTTGTATGTTTGAATCGTTCGAAAAGAATGATTTTTAACAAATAACGTTCCATTATATTCAAAGTAAATCCAAGCAAGAAGATTGGATAAAATTCGCTTTTCAAATTATCAAATTCCGCTAAACTCATTGCAAGATTTAATTTTTAAATGAAATTTAGTCTAAAAATATGTTGCTTTTCGTCATGTCAACTACATATAAAACATGAAAATAGTTTTACTTAAAGCGAACTAAATAACCTACATTTAATATTATATACGAACTTACAAAATATATTAGTGACCATATTAATTTCAACAAAAAATATGGAAGGTGAAAAAATCTTAATTTTTCTGTTGAAGTGTTATTTTTTTTTAATAAAGGAATTGAATCTCAACAAAAAGTTTACCTACTGTAAGCACCACAGATAAAACATGTACAAGAAATGTTGTGAACTAAACATAGTGCATTATTTAGTGATGTAGTTGTTTTGTAATAATACTAATTTGTATTGCCCATATCGAAATAATTTTTGATAATTAAATAATTTTTCATATTTGTTTTTTTTATTTTTATGCTCCTGGTTCTAAAACTACCAAAAAAGGTCTTAATCCAAAGATCCTGATCTTAAACGAAAATTTCATTCTGTGGTCTAACGGTCCAGGTGTTAGACTTGACTGCATATGGTCTCGAGTTCAATTCCTGCATCGGGCAAAAAAAGAAAATTTGGTTTTTCCAATTTTCTAAGGAAAAAAATTGTCGGGGATTTGATATGTGCCCTGTTGGCGATAGGCTTGCCACCTATCACATTGTGGGCCTTGTTGTCTTTGGCTAGTCGTTGGTGCCGTGGTTGTGCTTTTGCCTATCTCTTCGGGGATATCGCCGTGAAGATATGTCGCTGTAAAATTTCAAACTGGTTTACGTATGTGTTTTTTTGTATAAGAAGTTAATCTAAATGTATGTTTAATCTATCTCATTATATATAATTCTTCTGCAAACTTGTGTTTATCACCTAACTCCCGGTTAAGTACTGAAACAAGTTGGAAACAATTAAACCCAATAGGAAGCGCTACTTTCAGTATCCCTTCAACTGACAGCGGCCATTTTGTAATATATGCGTAAACTGGCAAGGGTCATTTAAAAATCATCGGCTGTTTTGAGTAGTTGCCGAAAATCGTATAATACGTACGATTTTGTATATTAAATGATATAAAACGATACATTTTTGTAATCTTCTTTAAATTTCCTAACTGATCAGTTTGTTTTCTTTGAATTTATAGCAACTAATAAATAATTAAAAATAGTCTAATGTAACTAACTTATATATTTACCCAAATTTTGTTGAAATAGCCTTATGTATAATAAATAAAAGACGTTTCAGTGATACAAATATATTTTATATACAGTTTAATATACCTTTATTACAATAAACACGAATAAAGTATAAGGTTCCATACAAAATTATATTATATTTGTTGAATAAATATCTATCACAAGAAGTGCAAAGTTGAGCGCACGCAGAAATAAAGCGTCGAGTTTAGATATTTTTTTTGAAAATATTAGGCACTTCTATGACTTAATAGCTTAAATTACATCGCATGTAGCATATCATCAAACAGTAAGTAAATTTTGTTTGATCCCAGAGTGCACAAGATAAAAACTAAAAGCAAAATTGCAAACCTCTTGACAAATAATAAGAAATGACATGGGTTTGGCGAAAGTGTTATTACAATAAAACTGGTTACATTTATTAAAATCTGTTATGATATTCATAAAATATATTAATTGTTATAAACGTTGATACGACAAAAACGAATAGTCTAGAAGAGAAATATTAAGAAATATTATTTCAAAATTTTAACAAAATCGTGAGTTTCACCAATGGGTAAAGCTATGATAGTATGGATACGCCACTTCAATATATTAATTACAGCAGAAGCAGAAGTTTTATGCAAGGCAATATAAAATACGTATATTAAATGCAAATTAAAAAAAAAACACAGCAAATAAACGTTTTATGCAAGACAATATAAAATACGTACATATTTTAAATATAAAAACATTAAAAATATTCGTGCGCCACATCCATATTAACGCAACGTCGTATCAAAACATACTTGTACCGATACTGGCAAGCGACCGGGGCCCGGTAAGGTGGGCACTCGATTGTTTTGAAAACATATTACACACAAATCAAAGCGCATTTAGGCTTGTTATAAATTAAAATAGCGAGATTATAGAGTAACGTTGCTGTTTTATCACATATACTAGTGTTTACAAATGAATTTTATTATTAAAATTGGTATGATTCGTCAATACAAAATGTCGAACATTAGTATTGGCAAAATAAATACGCTGAGTTTTGATGAAACGTAGTCACTTATGTTCTATGATTAGTTAAATATACGGTATATACTATAAACTACTTACCTTTCCATGTTTCTCCTGCACTTATACGTAAATTACGATTATTTTTTATTTAAAACACTCACAGCACAAACACTTAGCACTCGGCGCGAAAGCGAATTGTAAACAATTTATATTGGGCTTCAAGTACGCTCGTTCGTTAAATTAATAGTTTGTGTGCTATCTTGCTCTAATTCTTTCGGACTTAGAATTAGCGGAAAAGAGATAAATATATGTTATACTATTCCAATCAATGTTTAAAGTATGTAGTGTCGTGCTCACCGGCTCCCGGTCAGTTGCCAGTATAGAGTATTTTTTCTATTACCGGGAGCCGGTAAGTTGCCAGTTGAAGGGGTATGTCAATAAATTAAGGCAGTACCAGTTCGCTGCTTGTGATAGTATACGTATAGTATATTACCACTCCTTGGTACACACTTATATTTTGGATGACTGTCAAAGCACCTGATATTACTGGTAAGAAAAGAGCACTATGGTGTTTTAACGCTAAAGTTTCGTACGACAACTTCTAGAGGCGCCACTTTCCATACTTCGAGGCGGTCGAACCAACTTATGAAACCCAAGCCATAGAACAGCGACGCACCTATTATAATGTCTATGGCGTCTACATGCCACGGTGTCTCTAACCGTGTGCTTGTCCGCTGTCTTATGCCTTAACATAAACTCTGTCTTACTTATTTTTGTCACCATAACGTTAGTGTTCGCTACTGTTTTGGTCCGGTCTAAATTATAAGGAAGACGGTAAACTTTGCAAAAGATCACATTTCAGTCACGTTGGTAACGCACTTTTGCGTTAGTATACTTACCATCAGAGAATCAGTTTACTCGTTTACCTCCTAATCCTACAAAACTAAAGCATCTTCATGCCCTTATATACCTACGCTTCACGCACCATACGCACGTTTCCAATCCCGAGCAACATTCTTTTTATTACAAAATTGGAAAAACCCAATTTTCTTTTTGTTGCCCGACCCGAGATCCGAACCCGGGATCACATGGAGTCAAGTCCAACAACTAAACCGCTAGACTACAGAGGCGATAAAACTACCTTTTTCATTTATGTAGTTACCCTTATAAACATAAATACCTAAGCATGTCGCCCGCTACCGCGGTGCTTGTCGGTGCCTCGGTAAGAATCGCGTGACCCTCCTCGTTTACTGTCTTACCTCGCTGTCAGCACGGGATCTATAAAAAGATTAGCTTGGAAAACTTCTACTTTACTAAGGTTCATGTACTTACAAATTTGTCCCGATTTGGGAATCAAGCAAAAAGCTAGTTTATGGGCAACCTTAAATATGAAAAACAGTTTCTCTGTAGGTATGTACAGACATAGACGCCACCAGGATTATTTTCAGGGAGGTGCATCTCTATCTAAACATACAAAACCAATATAAAATATAGAAAAAACATGAGGTTAATAGAATTTCGAGTACTAAGTACTTTTTCTACGATCTGTTTGACAGTGACAGCAGTTTGCACTAGTAGCACGACAAAAAAACTTTGTGTGGAATTTGGCTAAATTTTGACGACTGATATAGTGTACCCATTTCAGTCACTCCATACATTTATTTTATCTAATACTCTAATACTCGGTCCCAAACTGTGCAGAATTTTCAAATATTCTAAACGGCGGAAAATATAAGGTGCATGGTTATAACGTAAACAAAGCATAAAACTAGTTCCCACCAACCACAGTCGCATTCGCAGGCTGCTGACGTCATGACTCGTACTGGGTGGTACGTAGCGTAACTAGGGTTGCCAGGTCGCCAAACCTAAAAGCCGGACAGTCCAGTCAGTTTGGCCGGACATTTGGGTAGAAAAGCCGGACACCCTACATTATTGAGGATATAGTCTCAGCATTAGGTACAACAAAAAATATGTATGTAAAACCAAGTTTTTTTTATTATCATATTTTTTTTATATTCTAGTGAAAATAAAAATGAAATCTAATTCAAAATCGTCGTTCATGATATGTAAAAAGCCTAACAAAAGCCGGACAGGCCGGACACGCTCTTGTTTGGTCGGACATGTAACTAAACAGCCTGACTATGTCCGGCTTTATCCGGACGCCTGGCAACGCTAAGCTTGACAAGTGAAGCATTTTTGCGGACTGTTTTAAATGAATGTTTATAATGTTACGATTCAGTAATTATATAAAGTATCTTCACGCCCATATCTCCGAAGAGGTAGGCAGAGGCACAACCAGGGCACCCACGACTAGAAGAAGACACTAATGCCCGATTTCACCAAGAGCCCCTATATTTAGGGGACCTTTTAACGTGTTTTAGGGGACGGTTTTATATTGAAACAGTCCCGTAAATAACGTTAAAAGGTTCCCTAAAGTATAGGGGCTATTGGTGAAATCGGACATAAGTCACGCAGTGTGATAGGTGGCAAGCCTATCGCCAACCGGGCACATTTCCAATGCCGAGCAACATTTTTTTTATTAGAAAATTGGAAAACCCCAATTTTCTTTTTGTTGCCCGACCCGGGATTCGAACCCGGGACCTCATGCAGTCAAGTCCAACACCCGGACCGCTAGACCACAGAGGCGATTATATAAATAAAAAAATAATAATGACGAAAAAAAGATTTTTCCAGGCAAGGAAGCTAAAGGTTTGCTGCCAAGAGACCAGAGTCTACTACCTGAGAGGCTTTCAAAGTTGTTTAAAACGTACAGTAAAAAACTGTAATGTAGGAATTGCTATCGTTCGCGAAGTTGCGTCGCGTCGTACCATTTGAAGTAGGTTCTTGCAGTTTTACTGCTTTCAATATAATTTGTGTCAATAATTATAGCGTACAACATAGCTTCAAAACTACATGCGTCATTGAGCGCTCTATCTTCAAATCAATTAGTTTAAATCTGTATTAAATTGGAAATTTCATCAATAGGTAGCTTTAACAAGCGATAACAGACAGAATATTATTAAGTACAAATAAAAAAACCTTTAAACCTCTTTTACACAAATACACACATATCTTCAAGCCAACTCTTTTGCGATTTTGTAATGAATACTTACCTACATTGGCTATAGGTAAACATTCCTAGGTTAGGTAGCAAAAAGTATAGCTAACAATAGATGGTGGAAGGACTGAAATGATGATGATGTGATAGAAGCCAACGAGGAAAGCCAATCTGAATATTCTAATATTGCATTTTATTACCTATCTTTGTTATTTTTTATACAATGATGATTTCTGAAAACGACACAATTGCGTGATCAGGAACGTATTTCCCTCCAAAACTTGTAATGGCGGGCGTTTGTTCTATCACGCTAGACACTACCTGTCGCATAGTTCGAGAGTAATAGGACATATTTTAAATACTTTCAAAACTGTACACATTAATTTAAATTTTCATTGCACGAATTACTTTTATTTACAGCTCTCCAGAAACTTTAAAATAAATAAAGATAAAGTTATGCGAATTTAATGTTTCATATTTTTTTTATGTAGGTATTCCATTTCACTTTTAAAGCGACAATATGTCACTGTTTTTGTGCTGATTCGAGGTCAGCGAACAAGCACACGACTCTCCTGGTGGTAAGAGACAACCGTAACCTATAGATACCATAGATGTTATAGGTGCGTTGTGAGGCCGGGATGTAAGACTCCATGCAAGTCTATCGTAACCTATCCTCCGAACCGGAACACGACAATGGCATTACGGTGACAGCAATGGATAAGGCGATAGATCCGAATCCGTGCAAGTTGCCGCAGAACTTTACCGTCTTTGTTGCTTACCACTAATTTTGTATTTGCTCGCCTCTAAAAGCTGCTAGGCAAGACTAGACCGCAGTTGGACCATTTTCTACACAGAGGACCCGGACAAATACGAGTAAACTGACTAAAATCTTAAACTGAAAATGATATGTAGATTTGCTCCGTGCAGAGGGTAAGATAGTTGGTAGACTTGCAATCTTAGCCTATGACAAGTAGTGACCGTGACAGAGTGATGCCCCAGCAGTATGGTGTCTGCTGGAGATGGTTATCTTTTATCATCGGATCTGCCTGCTGCCTGGTATATGACATATATCAAACATATACCCGACATATAAAAATAACATCGGAGTATGTTATTATTATAATACTAATATTGAAAAGTTCGGGTCAGATAGCCCCGAGGATCTCTGCTACCTGGATAGATCTATTGTGATCTTATTCAATAAACTTACATAAGTTCCGCAAGGCCGGCAGTCTCTAGGAACTGTACAATGCACTTGGGGCTTATCAACCTAAAAAATGTCCTCGGCATAATGCGTATGTTACTATAATGATAATATCAGCTGTAGACACCCAAGAGTTTATTATGAAAAGAGCTGCAAGTGATAACGAAGAAACAGTAAATTAGAAAGTGTCAAAATTATTTTTCCAGTGTGCCAATTTTATCTTACGAAATAAAACCAATTCATATTCCGCAAACAAATGTTATTTCTTTCTTTCTTTTCTTTCTTTAAAATACGTATTGTATGAAAAGAAAAGCCCTACAAGATATGGCAATTGGCTCTTAGATTATAAATCCCGTGGAAAACTTTATGGAAAAAGGGAAAGGAAACAAATGATTCGAAAGAATGAAAGAGATGAAAAATCGGAAGTTACGAAAGTTCTTATTTCGAAATTCATTCGAAATAAGACTTCCCGTGCGTTACGTAGCTATTTTTTAAATTCTTAAAGAAATTCCAAATTTAAATTGCAGTAAAATTGCAATGAAATAATTTTATTGTTGTTATTTCGTGTTACAGTAGCATGGGCTCGAATAGTTACATAAATAAATCAAAATTATCAAGCTACAAATCAAAAAGTGGATCAAGCGGAGGATCTGAAAAAGAAGTTAATGGAAAGATGCGACGTACTAAAATAAGGTAACACATAACCTACTTATTTTGCGAAAGCAGCGTAAACATAGTTTCTTTGAAAAAAATACACATAATTGATCTGAATTCTAAAAATAATTTAGCAAGTTACGTCCTCGGAATGTCAATAATTTGTATTGGACATAAATTATATTGTCACGATTTAAACAAACTCTCAAATTCAGAAATACAAACATTTATTTTTTATCACCCCTGCTAAGATTTGAATATCCGGTAACCCATCGACCAAAGAGGCTTTCATAGAATAGAGTTAAAATTTTTATTTGCCTGTATTTCACATTTTTATGCAAGTTGGTTTAATTTATTATCTAGTTGAGTGATTATGGTAAGAAAATAGACTTATCGTATAAAAACACGAGGTGCTTGATCACAGGTATTATGTAATAAGATTACCCTTCCTTTCTGTACCTCCCCGCAGTTTCAAACAATAAAAAAATGTTTTTATTCCTTAATTAATCATAAGAAAAAGTATCTTCACGCCCATGTCCTAAAACTAGTAGGCAGAGATACAACCAGGGCACCCACGACTAGCGGAAGACTCCAAGTCCCACAATGTGATACGTAGGTCACACTTATAAGTTTTGCGTAAGTAACTTAAGAAAACAACATGTTATGACCAAAATATTATGTTTATTGCTTTTCAAAATAATCTTCTTTACATTTTAAACATTTTGTCATACGATGATACGAGATGTACTTTTTTGGAAGCTAAAAATGACTTCGTTTTGTTGGCCTTGTGTGAAGAAGCGTTATCATGGTGTAGGAGAATGCGGCCTTTGGGTCGTCTTTCGCGAACTTTTTCTAACACCCTCGGTAAACAAATGGTAGAATACCACTCGGCACTAACACTTTTTCGATCTTCAAGTGGAATTCTACAGATGGGACTGATAGCTTAAAAAAACGCGAACATTTTTAACAACGTTTCTCGTCTGTCTGTGTGTGTTGGCCTGTTCTCATTTTCAAACACCCATTCTCAAGATTGCTGTATTTTTACGGGTTTAAAACAATAAATCCACGTTTCATCTCCTGTGACAATGTCATAAACAGCATTTGAATGTCGGTGATCGTACTTCAGTAGCATCTGTAAGCACCATTCCACGCGAGCCCGCTTTTGCTACACTGTCAGTTCATGAGGGATCCAACGACAACAAAGTTTTCATACTTTCAATTCTTTGTGTATAATTTTATGAATTTGGCTCATACCAATCCCCAATAGTCCTCGAACTCATAAATAATCCGGCGGTTTTCTTTAATTAACCGCTAAACAGTAGCCACATTATTTTCGTTGACGGCAGTTGAAGGCCGCCCTTTACGAAATTCGTCATGTAAAGAAACTCGTCCTCTCTCATATTCAGCAAACCATCGCCTCACGGTGCTCAAACAAGATGCTTCTCTCCCAAAAGCATTTCGAAGACGAGCGGCACAGTCTGGCGGAGAAAGAGAACTTTTAAAATCATAAAAAAAATCTCATCGCTTTAAAATCTTTTCGGTATAACTCCATTTTCGTTGCGTACCTAGAACTTTGATGTGTGATTCAGAGTATATAAATACTACGTTATAAGAGGATATATATTTCCATAGATGCATAGCAAACCCGAATTTGTATAAAGTTTACTTGAAAAAGTATAACCCGTATAATTTGAAATTAAGTCTAAAGGCATTCAGATATAAGGCAACTAGTGACATATGATTTGGGCGAATAAAAAACATAGTAAACTTATTTTTTTATATTTTGATATAAAAAGTTGCAACAAACTGGTGATAAAAAAACAATTGACAAATTATTTACCGTCAACTGTTTTTTTTATTACTAAGAAGGTTACAACGTTTTCGAAATATAACATTCGAAATTCAAATAGTTCCGATTAACTAGAAGTGCAAAACCTTTATTATCCCCCAAGTAGGTGGCAAGCCCATCGCCTACTGGGCACATATCCAACCCCGACCAACATTGTTTATTAGAAAAATTGGAAAAACACATTTTCTTTATTTTCCCGACCCGGGAATCGAACCCGCGACCTCTTGAATTCAAGTCCAACACCTAGACCGCTAGGCCACAGAAGCAATTAATAATCAATTAAACCACCACTTTACCTATTCCTGCCGCCTTAACGTCCAATGCTTGCTGTTAACGTATTCCGGTTCGGAAGGTAAGGTAGTCGGTATACCTACTTACTTTTGCTCGAGGCCTAACATTCCGGCCTCAGGTTGGCAGCGCACCAGTACCATCTTTGGTGTCCCTAGGCGGCGGGAATTACTTACCATCAGAAAATCCGTCTGCCTGTTTGCTTTCCAATGTAATTAAAAAAAACCGGGGCAATATTTCAATTGCAGTAAAACTGCGAAAACCGACTTTACCTTTGCATCCAAATTAAAGTGTACAACTTTGAGCCAAAGCTAATTTTTTTAGATTTTTTAGAAGGATTAAAATTTTAAAAATAAAAGTCAGTTTTAATTCAATGATATAACAGTAAAATGAATCCCGTCAAAATAAAATAAAAAAGAATCATTTTCAAAATAAGAAAGAATTCAAGAATTTAAACAACTTGTTCTTCTAGTAAAAAGTTTTAAAGTTCCCCCGTGTTTGTCCGGGCTCCTTTGCTCCCCGTGTTGGTCCGGGCTTCTTTGCAGAATAGACTATCTGCCTTTCTTGCCAGGCAGCTCGTAAAAGGCGAGCATAGGCTTATCGTCGCTAACACCGTGACATCTGACTAGGTGGTAGAGTTTCGCAGAGACTCGCCCGGATTGGTACCACCGCCTTACCTATTCCTGCCGCCATAACTTCATGACGTGTTCCGGTCCGGAGGGTAAGGTAGCCGGTAAACTTACTTTTGCTCGAGGCCTAACATCCTGACCTCAGGTTGGCAACGCACTATTACCACCTTTGGTGTCTCTAGGCGGCGTGAATTTCTTACCATCAGGAAATCCGCCTGCTTGTTTGCCTTCCTATAACATAAAAAAAAGTAACACACAAATAAAACCAGTCAAATCTAGAACGTCCTCTTTTTTAGAGTTGGTAAAAAATATAAATGGGTGGAGAGGATTTCAAATATTATAGCCAAGGGAGGTATTATCTTTATCTATTTATACTCTGAATATTAAATTTCACTATCTGATATCCATGTCACGATATTGTAGTAATAACCGTAGCCATGGAAACCGTTTAATCAATATGTCGCATTCACTTCGAATTTCGAAATTAGTGAACGCGCAATGCGTCACGACGCTTCCAATTTCAAATTTTTAAAAATGTGACGTTCCGAATTATGCAGACATTTCTTCCATATAGGCGCCCGGCTAAGATGAATGAGTACGGGCTGAAGAGGATACCAGATTACACGGAGCTAGCGTACAAAGAAGCGGTTTCGAAGTTGAAGTTTTTCTTATCGGGAAACAGTGTACCTAGTGTATGTATATTTTTATTGTGTTTTAATATTTAAGTTTTAGTTTTATGCGATTGCGTCCATTCAGCTTCAATGTTTTTAAAATCAAAGATAATTTCTCTTCTCACTTGATTGATTTTCATCGAAAAGAGCTTAGGATTGAAGTTGAGATCTTGTTTTTCAGTTAGTGAAAACCTTTTAAAATTGTTTAAGTAGATTTTGTTTAAACTGTTTCATCGTAATACAGTAACAAATAAACAGATAAAATAGTTTAGGAAAGCCCCAGTTTCTTATCCTCATTATTTAAAACACCTTCAATACTACAGACAGCTCTTTTAAATTCCTTATTTTATATTTTTTTAATTGTTATAATAATAGCTATCTTTGTATTTTCAAAATTTTCTTCTTAGTTTCACTAATTTGCCGCTTATTGTTTACATTTTTTGTTAAAATTTGAAATCTGTGGCTACTAATACTGATATTATGTTTGTCTGTTAAACTTCCAAGGCTAAACTGCAACAGCAATTTTAATAAAAAAATTGCAATGCTTAAAATTAAAGTTTTAAGTTTAATCTGATGAAGGCTTTATGTATGAGATTTATTTTTTTCTTTTATTCTACACTTTTGAAATCGCGATTAAAGAGTCAGTTGTTAATAAATGGGATGAAAGGTACTTGCGACTTAGGGTTGCCAACTTTTTTTGACCAAAAAAACGTATAAACTGGTTTGGATAGGGAAAAAAATAAACTATTACGAAGAAAAAAAAATTAAATATTATGTTGTTACGTACTTTTGTGTGCGTTTAGCACATGCTAACCATTTTTTTGCTATCTTTTAATGTTGCAAAGCTTGATTGACAATCAACATAATTTTAATTTATATCAATAAACATTTTTAATTAATTGATTAATAAAATATTAAAATTTTTCTCTTTTTCTCTCTTACCGCCACTATTGAATATTGAAATAATGAATCTAAATCAAATGAATGGAGAGTAGGAAAGTACGAATTTTTTTTTATATTTATTAAAAAGCTTATCAATTCAATTGTAAGTTTTTTTCATGGTAACATGTTTTTACCAGGTACGCAGCTATGGCGGATCGCTATCCGGGAAAAACCTGGATGAGTCAGACGGAGATCTTGACAAGAAATATTCTCCGACTTTTAACGCCCTGTCAGAGTACAAACCTCGACCACGGCTGACTGCTAAATATGCCACTTTGTATGCTGATAGCTTGAACAACTACAATCCTCCGCCAGTGACTAATAACGGTAAGGACGAAGTTATTGACAACTATCGTCTTTTGTATATTGTATCAGCAGAGCCGTCTTAGATTATGCCGGGGCCCTTGGACACACAAAAACTGGGGGCCCTTTTGGAATAAGTATTAAAAAATCAAACTTTACAATTTTGTTCACTATGTTTTTTGGGTAATCAATTACATTATAATATTACAGTATGTCATTTATAATATTAGTATGTTGCTGTTTTTTTATGATATGACACCTAGTAGTTTCTTTTGTGGTTTTAGTTGAAATCCTCAAACTCAATTATCTGAAAAATGTCATTTTATATGCTCATAATTATTGTCAAATGATTTAGTTCGTAAATGTTATGCATCCCACGAAAATAATTCAAGGTTAAAAGTGAGTGAAATAGTTGATCCGTCGGGGCCCTCTAAATATAGGGGCCTGGGCACTGGCACCGTCTGCCCTTATGGTAAAGATGGTATTGTGTGTGAATTTGAATCGTCTTGAAAAGGGAAGTTATTGATTCATCTGTATGTTTGTTACGCGTTAACTCGGCCAATAATTAACACATTTTGATAATTCTTTTTTCAAATTTTAAATTTCCAAGGCGGTTATTTGTACATTTGATTAAGAGTTAATAAGTGGTTTTTGAACTATGTATATATTTTAATAATGCATATTTGTATGTGTATTTTGATGGTGTAATATTAAATTTGCGGCCGTTTTCATGCAGTTATTCTGAGTTTAATTAAAATAAAGGTAAAACTATACCCTCCAAAATGATTGGTTAGGCGCGTACACTTACACGTCAAATGAAGAGACAGCTTTAACAACATACGACTCCTAAAAAAATAAGGTATCCAAGGGATCATAACGGTTGACTTCAGTTCCAGTATCAAGTGCAGCAACAGGAGATTTGTCTGGTGGCACCAATCCTGACGTCATCAACTTCATCCAGAAGCAAGAGGAGTATATAGAACAATTGGAAAGGGAGAGCCAGTATTGCCGGGTATGAGTTTCACAAAATTAACTTATATTAAGTGTGTTAGAAGTTGTTACATTTTTTTGTTATACATAAATAATACAGGTATTTACTAATCTCTGATTCTACTAACAAATTCTGCCACGTCATGGTGTGCAAAAATTTTTAAATATGTAAAAAAATATTGTTTAGCTTTAAAACATAATGTTACATTATTCAAAAAAGTAATTGTCTAGTACTACAAAATTTAAACCTTATTTGAAAAGAAATATTTTTATCCTATCTACAATAAACTACCATATTAGGCAAGACAGTATCGTTTTGTCTGCAACAATAATGTTCTGAGCGGCTATTTGCTTATTTTTTTATTAGAAAAAAGCTGTCAGAATTTCATGATGAAAATTATCATTCTCCGTAGGTATATAGAGATAGCAAACATGGTAATGGTGTCTTGCCATCTGAATATCATGGGTAAATAACTTTAACCGGGTGTTCCACCCTAAAACCGGTCGAAGTTAAGCATTTACGTCATTAAGGCAAGAATAAGGAATGTAGTGACAGGTACCAGTGCTGGCTAGCGGTCGCAATTATATGCTCAAGGGCATGGTGCTAGTCACAAATATACTTATTGCTTCTACCAGCTTTTACGAGTTAGGTATCTGAAAGGTAATTAGGTAATGTGTCGCCTCTGCGGTCTAGTGGTTCAGCTGTCGGACTTGACTGCGTGAGGTCCAGGGTTCGATTCAACAAAAGAAAATTGGATTTTTCCGATTTTCTAATAAAAAAAAAACGTTGCTCGAGATTGGATATGTGCCCGGTTGGCGATAGGCTTGCCACCTATCACATTGTGGGACTTATTGTCTTCGGCTAGTCGTGGGTGCCTTGATTGTACCTCTGCCTACCTTTTCGGGGACATATTTTTTTCTATTAGAAAAGGCTGTCTGTTAAACTAAGGCTAAGAAAAGTACAAAGTACAAAGTACAAAAAAATAAAGTACAAGGTGTGTTTTTATTTTTTCATATGTAAAAATTCAAAGTATCAAAGCAGTAACTATTCAAGATTCGGGCAAATGTATTTATCACGGCAAATCTCTTTCGCCTACCTCTTCTTGGATATGGGCGTGAAGATACTTATTTTTGTACTTTAAGAAGACAACCAGTTCTCTTTAAGGAAGCACGATACCAGACGAGAGAGACCGTTATTTTTAAATACGACTATTGTCTAATCGAATGCGTATGCTAAGTCTTACGATACCATTAAATTGTAGGATGAGTTAAACAACTTGCTTGGTAAAGTGAAGGAAGTTATATCAGAGAACGAACATCTCCATGAGGCACAGAAGAACAAGCTTATTTCTCGAATGTTCCACTCTTACGCGGGCTCTGAAACTGATGATCTGGATGATATTGGAGACAGCACGGGACTGGATAGTGACAACAAGGTAAGGAACAATATATTCAAAATAATTCTTCAAGAGTTTTTTTACATCAGAAGTCAGAATATTTAAAGCAATTAGTTAAATACGCAGTCTGTAAAAGCGCTCAACATAGCCCGTTAATATAAAAACCCGGGTTGCACTCCGGGGGTGCCGGCAGAAGTGAAAACTTGAGTATTAACTTTGTGTATTTTTGATAATTTGTAATGGTTAGGCAATAATTTTGCAAGAATTGTTTTAATTATCAGTATGAAAGTACTTAAGTATCATTCATGTGGTAGAATACAATATTCATTTATTGCGCTATCGTACACAAACATGAAAACATGAACATTCGTGCAAGCGCCTTCCGCCGTCATACGAATTTTCGTCTTACGAAATTTCAGATCACGTGTCCTGACGCGAGTTTAAAAGCTTTTACACATTCCAAAAAAAGTGCGCAAACAAAGTGCGAAATTTTCACTACAAAAAACAGACAAAACTATTTAAATTACAAAAGTAATTCTGTTTATGCGTAACTACATTACAACAACAAGTTCAGAATACGCTTTAGAAGGCTCACACAAATCTCGTGATGGTCCTTCTCCGGTAAGCAGAATAGACCATCTGCCTCTGTGCCGTAAGACGCAGGCACTGGTTAATATATAGGTCAGTACGTATGAGACCAGTGACCACTGGTGTTAGAGTGCTGTGCAACTCGATCTAGTAGGGATCCAATGCCTTGCCTATTCCTGCCGCCATGGTGACTCTGTTATGTTCAGGTCCGGAGGGTAGAGTAGTTGGTAGACTTGCACAATAGGCCTAACATCCCGGCCTCAGGACAGCGACGCACCTGTAACATCTATGGTGTCTAAAGGCTATGATTGTCTCTTATTATCAGGAGACCCATGTGCTTGTATGACCTACCACATAAAAAAATAGTATATTTTTTTGGATAAATGAGAGAGAATTTCTATCGCCAGTATTTCTCAGTAATTTGCCACGATCTGGTCGTAAATTTTAAAATTTCATAGACGCATTACAAAATTTAATAGAAATAGAGAATTTTTGGTTTCATTTGTATACTGGAACCCTCTTTATAGTTCGTTTTATTACAGATGACCCCATCTAAAACTCGACGATCAACTAGGGCTAAGTCAGTCCGGCTCGAAGGACCAAATATTGTTTTTGAATCTCGAATCGCAGAATTGGAGGCTCAACTCGCGCAAGCAAAAATCGACCTTAAGAAACTGCAAGTAAGTGCTATATACTAAGGTTTTTTAATCTATAGACCTACGGCATAGTTACAAATTTATATAATCTCATCAACCTTTTATTAAATTTCATCAATCGATTTTATTTTAGCTGTCAATATTTCAGTGCAGTTACATAACCGTAATTTGTATTTCTGTGTAATAACAAATCTGACAACGTCAGCGAATTTTGAGCCCTTTACTTTCCGTCTTCTCGTAGAAATTTAAATTTACTAGGTGGAATGTAGCTCGCCTGGATTTATACCACTACTTTGCTTATTTACTGCCACCATTATGTCTTAATCGTTGCTGGAGAAAAGATTAACAGGAATAAGAAAACGACGCACTTGTGTCGTCTATGGGATTTATAGACTAGGGCCATCTGTTTGTTCGATTATAAAAAAAATACGGGTGGCACTCGGAGACTGCCCCGGTAAAGCTATTGCATAAGCAGACATAAGTGACCAGATTGCGGGGCGCATTACGCATGCGCAATGACACCGATACAACCAATGCCAACTAGAGGCAAGTTGCTGAACTAAAGAGACAAGCGTGATCAAAAAGTCATTAAAAGTTCTGCTATTCATCGATAGATGGCAAAACTAAAAAGCATCACCGCTGTGCCGGTCGGAGTTATTTTCGTTATAGAATTTCTGAATTAGGTTTCCATGCTTAAGGCCCTCGATAGCAGCTATGCAATAGCTAAAAACAATATTGGTGTTATAAAATAAAAAAATGATTTTTTTAAATAAAAAACTTTTTTTATAAAAAAAAATGATTTCGTAGGATGAGAACAATGAAAACAAACGTAAGCTTGCGTCTGGGCTCGTGGACTCCACCTGTCTGGATGGGTTTAAGAGACAAATCGATAACCTTCAGCGGTATGTATCCCAAATATCAGTCTTTCCCAATATCTTGAAAAATATGATTAAACATCACTTTCTACGTTCAATCTGACTTAATTAGTTAAATTGTTTATTTTTTCCATTCATCATCATCATCATCATCACCAGCCGGAGAACGTCCACTGCTGGACATAGGCCTCCTCCAAAAAGCGCCACAAGTCACGGTCACCAGCCGCTTGTATCCAGTGACTCCCCGCGACTTTAACCAGGTCATCAGTCTACCGAGTAGGAAGTCGTCTAACACTACGTCCTCCTCTAGATTATACTCTTCTGTATAATCTGAAGCAGCGTATGAATGTGGTTTACGGTGCTAAAGCCTTATTTCAATTGCCTTAAAATAATTTTATTCCATTAATATTTTAGGCATTATATTTCTTTTCGTGTATTAAGAGCACCATCGTACAACATTTCTTTGATATATCTTCATAACAAGGTTGCCTGGAAGAGATCACTGTTTTGGTGATGAGGCCGCCTTTTTGTATTGATTAGTTTTTAAGTTTATGTATTTTGGTGCACAATATAGAGTTTTTTTGTCTACACTATTTTAAATATTTTCTAATTTCATTATTATATTTTCATTAATGATAAAAATTTAGTTACCAATTTTCATTTTTGTGAAAATGGTGAAGATATATTTGAGATTTTCTCGTTGGTTTTGATTTTGTAAATATATTCAAATATTTTTAGTGACAAATCCAACTTGGAATCGCAAATATCGAAGCTGAAGCTAAACTTAGAAGAGAGTCATGACTCGGGTTACAAGAGAGGATCGGATGTAATTGAGAAACAGCTCAGGGAGGAGAGAAATAACCTAGAAACAGAAGTGAGGAGACTCAAGGTAATTATTTAACGGCCACCACCACATTGACAAGTTTTTTTGAGGCATTGGCATTAACATTTCAGAAGAGAGATTGTTCTGTTCCAATTTATTTCAATCTTCTGTTCCTATCATCTATAACTAGTGGTCGCCCATTGGTCGAAATTCGCCATAATAATTTTTATATATTAAAGACCAACTACTTTGTTTCCAAACATTTTTGTGCGCCATCTGTGATCTTTTATCGTTATCATCAATATACTCGTATTTGTTTGTGTGTGTCAAATACATGGCAGTGTGGGTAATGTTTAATTTATTGATTTACTGTACTTTATAAGCATTATTATTGAAAAACATTGGCTTTCTGCACTTCTCTTACACATAAACTATTAGTGTGCCAAATTTTATACTCCGCCGTCCGTGCAATTTTCGTAAAAAGTTTTGGCATCACGTATTAACATACAGATTTTATTGCACATGTAATTTTCAATGAAACATGCATGACTGCATACCGTACGCAGGAGGAGCTGGCCTCCGAGCGCAGCAAGAGCCGCGAGCTGGCGGGGGAGGGGGCGCGGCGGGCGCTGCAGGAGCGGAGCGCCGCCGAGCAGCGGTACACCGCGCACTTCGACCAGCTGCAGCACGACCTCGCCGCGCAGTACGAACATGCTGCCAAACTGCAGGTAACATGCTTCTATAATTTATTATGTTCCACACTAAAGTGAGGTTTAGGGTTGCCAGCTCGCCAAACTGCCAGAGTGGCCGGAAATTTTGGGTAGAGAGGCCGGACAGCCTACATTATTGAGGATTATGTCTCAGCGTTAGGTACAAAAAAAAATATGTGTGTAAAATATATATATGTATAATAATAACGACAGTTGGTCATTCATGAAATGTAAAAAGCCTAACAAAAGCCGGACTGGCCGGACACGCTCTAATTTGGCTGGACACGCAACCAAAAAGCCTGACTGTGTCCGGCTTTATCCGGACGCCTGGCAACGCTACTGAGGTTCATTCTTAGTTCTTACTCCTTGACGCTTTCAGTAACTTTTAAATCTAGTGCACTGATTAAAGCTCATCAACAATGGATAGTTATGTTAATGCCAGCCACACACCTCGGTTAAGAGCGGAACACAACACACTTCGATCAGCAGCAATATAACCGTGAAGAGGATTTCTAACATCAATCTAAATTCTACACAATTGCAATTACCTTTTTTGGTATTGCATTGCAATGTCTTTGGATAGAAAATTTTGGATAACATGATTTCCATTATTTTAGCTTGACCTGGAACGCCAACGTCGTGAAGAAAATGATTTGAAAAGAGAACTTTCAATGAAGAATGCTGCTATTGATGAACTCAAAATGGAATTGAAAAATAAATCAGGTATACAACATTTTGAGAAAGAATGAATATTGACATAAATTATTAATAGGTGTACATTTCGACAAAAGCACGTCAACGCTCAAGCTTTTTGTTCTTGTAGGATCTTTGCAGGCGGATCTGGCTCAAGCCTATGCAGAGAAAGCATCACTTGAAGAGGAATTGGCAAGCGCTCGTCTAGCTCTAGAGCGACAATTACGTCAGGCGAAACATGATAACAACCGGCGTGATTCCGAGGTCAGTCATTAAATATAAAGAAGATAAAATTTTACTAACAAATATGTAACTAGAAGATCGTGACAAGAAAATATCGAGTATAAAGGATTTGGCAGTAGCTCATCTGGCACTAAGTAATAGAAATAGAGAAAGATAAAATGTCAAAATTACAAAAAAATATATTATCCATGTAAGCTTATTATAAGTATGGGGCGTTAAAATTTGGTAAAATATATTTTTTTATAATATTGGCATGCAAACAAGCAGACGGATTTCCTGATGGTAAGACATTCCTGCCGCCTAGAGACACCAAAGCTGGTAATGGTGAGTTGTCACCGTGAGGCCGGGATGGTAGGCCTGGAGCAAAAGTAAGTTTACCGGCTACCTTATTCTCCGAACCGGAATACGTCATGACGTTATGGCAGCAGGAATAGTTAATGCGGTGGTACCAATTCGAGTGAATCGCCGCGAAACTCTACCACCTAGTCAGATGTCACGGTGTTTGTGTTAGTGACGGTGAGCCTACGCTCGCCTTTTACGAGCTGTCTGGCAGGAAGGCAGATGATCTAATCTGCAAAGGAGCCCGGACCAACACGGCAAAAAAAAACGTATAATCAATTGCCGTTGCAGAAAGGGAAGAAGAACCGGCAAGAAAATTTACAGCTGTTCTTCCCAACACCTTTTTGGCTAATACAATTTGGTTTATTGGCTTATTGGTCTTTGGGCTAATGCAATATAATCACTTATTTAAAATTTTAAATAATAATAGATAATATGTTAATACATAATATCATACTTATGATTAAAAGAGAGTAAAAACTTAGCAAGCTAAAACATCAAACAATCTTATTATATCATTAAGAGTATTTATTTTATATGTAGATTCAATCATTGCGACAACGTCTGGACCGAGCTGATGCAGACCTGGTTCACTCGCGTCGGGAGAACTTGCGACTCACAGAACAGATTTCCAATTTAGAGAAAGAGGTATTTAATTAAATAAAAAATATATGTACTTTTTCATTTTACATTGTGCCTTTGACTATACAGAAATTCACAAATAGCGTATATTTTAGTTTTAATTTTCTACATCTCATTAAAATGCAATGCCTTGGTGAACTTCGACAGTTAAAAATGTTGGAAGAATAAGCAAATGATGGATTTTCTGAAATAAAAAAAAATATACTGACATCCATCATGTTAACGGCTGATTATTAAATCGTGTTGAATTTTGATACAGTTCCTCAAAAATGTACATAAAAGCCGTCCACGTAGGTGTTAAATTTTTGAGACAATGCATAATAAATCTAAAAAATGATATCCACAACAAGTTGAGGTTATCAATATCATACTTTTTGGAAGGACCTTTTATAGTGCACGAAATATATTTCAAATTGTTGCAGTTGAATATGAAGAACCTGACGCCAACTTCTCCAGAAAACAAAAAGAAGGAGCTTTCAACAATGTTGGAGTCCATGGAAAATAAACATGGTAAGTGCGTTTAGATGTCAGATAAATCATACTCATTTCAATTTTCAAACTCATAAAATCACAATTAAATGTACTAGATAAGCATGTAATCAATGAAAATCGCTGAAAATATTATACCCATCCAGTAAGTCTACATTTAATGAATATGAATTCAAAACGGTAAAAGTGCTGATATTAAAATAGATTATACTCGTAGATCTATAGATTAGCATGTAAAGAAAATAGGCTAAGTAATGTTTCTCAATTTTCAAGAAATTAGTGAATAAATTCTTCGAAATTAACTTAAATTTCACTATAAAATGACTGAGCATTGATACAGATTGATATATTTTTTAAAATGATAAAATGGCCTGTAATGTGTATAGTAAAAGTTATCAAATTTAAGAATCAATTAAAAAATATATTAGAGATTATCGTAACGTTTATAAGATCTTTAAATAATATAGTTTAACGAGAAGTAAATATTTTCACATGATGTTCTTAAACCATATTGGCTGCGTTTATCAAAGGATTGTATTTCTTTTCTTAAATATTTATCTAGACATCCAAAATTATTAAAGCACATTTTGGTAAGCGTGGCCCTAATTCAAGATGGGTAAACTATTGATGTTTTGAAAGACAATACTCCCTTTGATTGGACTTCTTATTCAAAACATTCATACTTTACCCTTTCATCCTTCTGCTTGCATGTGATAGGTGTGAAAGGGCTTAACAACAATAGTTTATTCATCAGATTGTTTATTGGAAAATTTATATTAGCGTTTCATTTTATTTAAGAAGAAGAAAACGTGGCCAAGATTAATCTATTGATTGCAAAAATATAGCAGAACTTTTATGCCTGAATTTAAATATTTGTAATTATAATTCACTGTAATTTATAGTTGGTCAAACTGGTGAGAAAGTATTTGAAATAAATTAATCTTGGAAAATATTTGATGCAAGGTAATTTGGTTCCACAGCTAAGACCGTGGCTGAGTTGGAGTCTATGATACATTCACAAAACAGTCTGATGGAGAAACTCACCGGCGAATGTCGTTTGCTTACAAACAAGTTAGACGACGCAAATCGTAGGCACAAGTACGAATTGCATTCAACTTTAACTGCATGAATAAAATAAATCCTGCACTTGTTAACTGCTAGCTTAGTGTATAATTCCATATATTATGATTATTTCTTTAGATTATAAGATCTATCGGTTAATTCTACTAAGCTATCAGTTACTACAAAAACGATTTGTTAAAGATAAAAAATATCTAAACTTAAATTGTCATCATTACCCATCAAATCTTGTATAACCTTAAAAAATAAAATAATTTTCAATTACTAAACTGAATTCAAACTCATATGTTATTTTCAATGATATGCTAACGTCGTACTGTGTTTTTATTGGTGGCAGGCAGAGCGCAGAGTCGCAGCCGTGCAGACGAACCAATCAGAACACATTGCGACCATTCAAGAATACAAGAGCCAATCCCAACCAGCCGTTCTACGAAGCGCCGCGTAAAAGAGTCCGATTCGTCGAATAATGTACCAATAATAGTGGGTCCGCTAACGACTAATCAGGATCTCTCTACAACTCACGGAGAAAGAGTATACAATTTACCACTGATGATTCAACAGCCCTTTTTACAAGAGAAAAAGGAGCCTATAAAAGTTGACATTAGTGTAAAACTAATTCCAAAACCAAGAAAAAGGGAAAGAAAAAGACGCGAATCCCACATTGAAGAAATAACTTTAGATAAACATAGGGGTGTTAAAAATAGTATTAGTATGAATATAACAGATAGTAAAGTACAAATTGTAAAGGAAACAGAAGAGGTTTTAAAGGATGAAAGCGACGATAATTTAAATATACAACAAGAAGTAAATAGTGATCATCTTAATGAAATTCCTACTACTGAGATGAATGTATTAGAAGATAAGTCATCAGACAGTGTTGTTGTTAATAATAGCAAAATATGTAATAATGATGATATAGAAGATACAAATGAAATTTTAGAAGATAACGAAAATAATTCTTCTCACTCTGAAACTGGTGATGTTGAGATAAAAGAAGATAATGGGAAGACCGATGAAAATATTGATGAGTCTTAATAATATACATAGAATGATTGTACCATATATTTTGTAGCATTATAACATTTTATTTTCATTTATATACTGATTAAACAGGACATCTAATCTAGCTTTATTTCTAGATTTCTGTGTTGTTAATCAATGTCTATTCTTGCATTTAGAAAATCAAAGTTTTTTAATTATTTATGAGACCGTTATGATGAAGATCATGTTAATTTCAAAGTTATATAAAATATTGTGTATACGTATTGCAGTCGAGTTACCAATAACAGCTGTGATTCATTTTTGTATTATTTTAAATAATAAACTAACTATGTCGTCGTTGCCTAAGTTTTCTAATATAGCGTTGAATTATTTGTACATTATGAAAAATCGAAATATTAACATATAATTTGCTTGGTTAAGTGCTTGTATTTTAAATTCTTAAAAAAATATGACTAACTCAATCCCGATTCTTAATTCCTTGTAGGTTTGCTACTTTCTTCTACTTTCTTCGCAAATGTATAAAAAATTATTAACTTACAGCCAATGAGAGATTTGTTGCTATTTTAGTGTTACTTGGCAACTGATGTAAAATAGCACGATCTCTAATCGTAAATAAACTCAAAGCGTCCGGCTGGCTTAAAAAAACTCGTTTCTTAAAATTTTTGACTATTTTAATCAGAGTAAAGGCATTTTTCAATACTTTTAGTTCTTTTACACTTGAGCATAAATTTAAAGGCCAGAATTAAAAATTTTGTTGAACATTTCCATTTAGTTTCTCGATGTTACTTAATTCGATACAATATAAACGTAACGTTGAATTATCTTCCTTTGATTAAAGCATCTTTAGATGGCTTTAGTGCTATGCGTGCCCCATCTATATTAACGTTAAAATTAAGGTTTACTCGTGCAATATAATATTTAGATGTGTGTAATTTTATATATGTTAAGCTAGTATTGATAAGATGAATAAATAACAAAATCGTTAACCAATTAATCGAATATTTCTGCACAAAGATCGTTTACACTGTCACATAATTGAGTTATGTATTAGTAAAGACATTTTCAATTCGAGCAATAGTTATCGTCGTTATGAATCGTTTACACATAGCTGTGTATATGAATTCCAAATAATAACAATATAATACGCATATATACGGTCATAAGCAATAACAAAATAGAGAGAAATTCAAATTTCAAATGAATCTTTCATGTGCAAAGAGATTTGCAAATATTGCAAAGATCTGAAATTCTCTACCAAAGTTTTCTCAGGATGGTGTGATCTTTAAATTAAATGGTTTCTTCTGACAGAGTGTTCTTCTTCCTTAGGCTCTACCTAAACTTATCATTTTGTGGGTTTTAGGATTGCGTTATTCAGAATAAAAAAAATATTTCTCCCATCGTTACTTTCCCGCGATGTTATAATATAATTATATATTTGAATTGTTAAATTTTTCGTCTTTGAATTTATTCAGTTAATATTTTATAAAAGGTGCTTAACTATTAGGAAATTTATTGTATATTCTATGTTCGTTTGTTTAATTAAGTTAATTTTAGACTAACTAATCTAAGACTAAGTTGTTTATTTGAATGTTGAACTTTATTTCATAAATTTTTATATGTTATATAAACTAAGAATATATCTTCACTTTTTTTTTAAATAAAATAAAATGAAAAATAGGCACCCTGTCATTCCTAATGCCTTTTTTTAAATTATTGTCTTCCGTCGGATTTTCTTGGTGGATCCAGTTTTTATCCGGTAGTAAAAATAATTTCTAATTGATATTTCAAATATTAACTTTATTTTACTTTTCTTTAGAATTATAAGATTATTTGTTAATAAGAACATTGTATAAGAATGTGAATTTGTCTGTGGAACAGTTAAGTCAATTTTTGACTTTATTTTGTTTTTTGGGTAATGAATACAATTTAGGCTAATTTAAATTTCAATAAATGCTTCAACTTATTTGATTCTTTATAATTTACAATCAGATTAAATTAGTATTTGTCTAGACACGTATATGTAATTGAAGTGGCCTAAATTGGGCTAGCTGATATTGTTAACTAAACTCATAACAAGTCACACATGACCACAAATCTGGTTATGTAAAATGTATCGCAAGCGTTCTTTTTTCTAGCAAAACACTCGTAAAATTTTCTTATTTTTCGAAAGATTTTTCTGTTCTTATTTTTCTGAATTTTCTACTTATTATCAATTATTACAATACATTAGTAATTCTGTTTGTTCTTTTTTCATCAAATTAAAAAAAATAATATTTAAGTATTTGCTCATTTAAGCACTTTATTGTATTTCATATTGCATTTGCTTTATTACATGAAATACGAAACATGTCATTATAAGTATTGTTGTTTCGTCGACCATAACCTACTTCACTGTCAATGGGCAATTCTTAATTCAAATCAAAGATTTTGTATTAAAATTAATTAAGTAACTCTGAGTTAACTTCTATTACATCGTTAAAACAGTGTTTATAAGAAACTAAGTCAGAGTTCAGTTTAACCCAGAAACATGCACCGGGCCTTAAATCTTAATATTTTATTTCAGAATAGAGAAAGCACAATTGCTTTGCAGAAATTCTGAGCTTATGAGAAAACTTCGCACTTTATGGTCTTCTCATAAGAAATATTGCACCACCGCAATCGCACCATTCAGGAGTTACACACCAATAAGTGGATATCCTAACAGCTTATCAGATTTAGATCGCACATATTCTCCATACACACATAGATTTAGATTTAGAAGATACGAAGAATCTGACTTGGGATCAGATAAAGATATTGGTGATTTAAGTGGAAATTTTAGCGATCTGTCTTTAGATAAACTTGGTGATATAGATTATGGTTCTGCAAAGGTAAAAGATGGTAAAAGATGTTCTCGTTTTGTGATGCTACTACATTAATGTGATAATGCATGCAGTATTAAAAGATTAAAAGTAGGTTCGCATGTTAGTGTTGCAAAAGTTAAAATAATTTTTAAGTGCTTAATAAAGCGTTTTTCAAATATAAGCATTTGGATTTGAAGTGTCTCAGGAGACCATGCTTTCAAGACTGGATTAAGTAGGGAGCAGTTTTTTCAAACTATCAGAGTGAGCGTTGTCAAAAGTCTACAAATAAATGCTTTTCTTCATATTTTTGAGTGTTACAAATTAAAAGGGAGTCCACAGTAAATTACGTCACAGGTTCATGACGAGAGATAGAATCCTTTAAATGTAACAGAATGTGACACGAATAAGAGAGTCAGTTAATTAAGGTTAGTTACCCATCCTTTCAGAGTTTGACAAAGTTGATAAATATTGATTTCAATATCCTGAAAAACGATTTGAATTTCTGCCACTTTTAACCTAAGCATTCAACAGATGAGGTGCAATGAAAAAATAAGTTTAAAATTATGTAAATGTTGTAAAACATGATGGTGGTTGTCAAAAAATCCTACAATTTATGTGACGTAATTTATTGATGGCTCCTTGACAGTGTGTGCATGTTGGTTATTAGCACTGGATTGTGTGTGTGATCACAAGTGTGTGCATTCAGGGAAGAACTGGCAACTATGCAGCGTCAAATAGAGAGTCTGGGGCAGTCTGTCCAGCAAGCCTACACGCATGCACCTAGCAGCTATGAAGGTATCAGACTTTGATGTTGACAAATCTACTACAATATAAGCTTAACTTTGCTCTCTTCTTCTCTCATCTTTTTGTGTAGAAAGTTTAAAGTTAAAAAAAAGTTGAAACGTTTTTAGAGTACTTATAAGATAATTTTAAATATAAGACCACATTAAATTCAACAACGGCAATCTTTGCGAATTATCAAGGATACTATTCTTGTTAATTACCTCGAAACACTCTACATCACAGAACAAATACAGAACTCCGGTCTACATAAGGACATCTGATGTGCTGTACCTTTTATACTATGGAAAGTATATATGTAATACGTCAGTAGAATTCCATCATATCCGTGGTAGTGAATATTTTCTTAATACAATATTTCTCGACTCTACTTTCGTATGTTTATTTTGAATGACTTTAGGGATCGTCCTCTAATGACTTGAGGCTCGAAAGGAGGGAACAGGTTTCAGCAAAGAGGAGGGGAGGGAGGTGTAACCTTAAACCTTACTGCGGAACACAGCGGAGGGGGTTAAAATTATTAGATAGCCTTTTAGCAATACTATTTTCCCTGA